>LOEQ01002704.1:33998-48921 GCA_001685075.1 Bramus lutescens
TATCTATCTATCTATCTATCTATCTATCTATCTATCTATCATCGATCATCTATCATGTATCTATCTATCTTTGGGAGGTATGGGTGTACTGTGGAGATCAGTCAACAACTTTCAGGAGTGGGTTTTTTCTTCTACCATGTGGATTCTGGGAAACAGCATTCAGATATATCATCATTCCTGAGTACAGGGTCTTTACTTTCTGAGCCTTCTTACAAGCTCCAGAACTAACTTTTTATTTTGGCAAAATTGTGATTTTTATGTTTTTAGAAATAATATTAGAGATCTGGTGCATTTCTAAATTTACTGCCTTTTGACATCTTATAAAGTTAAGAGGTAGCAGGAGGCCCGGGCATGGATATTAGTGTACTGGAAGTGTGGAACCATGCCGTACTTCTGTTGTTCTGTTTCGTTGAGCTGTCCATTACAGTCACACGCACTTCTCTCTCCTATAATCTTTGGCAAATCTGTGAGTTTGACAAGCACTTGCTCACTTTCTGTAATTTTGTCATTTGCGATGTTATATAAGTTAGAGCACCCAGCATGTGTCCTTTTGTGCCTCACCTTTTTAATCTCAGCCTAATTTCTCATGCATGCATGCAGAAGTAACTTCTTAAATTGGCTTAGTAACCCTGTGATATGGGTATACCACATAGTGCACTCGACCATTTGTCTGTTGAAGAGCGTGGGAATAATTTCTGGTTTGCTACTGCTGTGGTTCATGTGCACAGTGTCTGCCATAGGCTAACGGGTTTAAACTCCTGATCCACATCTGGAGGCACTGTTTGGAGAGTTGTGGGTCTTTGAGTGCTATGACTACAAGCAGAAGTGCTTTGCTGGGGTTGGCATGAAAGGCGACACCCCCTCTCCCGTCACCTGATGTGAATGGTCTCTACTGCATGCTCCAGCCACTGGGAACTCTGCCACTCCTTCCCAGCCATGAAAGGTTGAAGTGTGAGCCCAAGCTGGCCTCCCTTCCCTTGAGTTGCTTCTTGCCAGCTGCTTGGCTGCAGTGATGAGAAAAATGAATGACACACGGCTATTGGGAATAAAGCTTCTCTGAATGATGAGGAAAGGGTTTCTCTGTTGGAGGAGAGTCTGCTTGCTTGTCCTGGCAGCTCAGAACCAAAATAACCACACAGAAACTGTGCTATTTAAAACACTGCTTGACCCATTAGCTCTAGCTTCTTATTGGCTAACTCTTACATCTTAATTTAACCAATTTCTATTAATCTGTGTATCACCACGAGCTCATGGCCTACCAGCAAAGTTTCAGCACGTCTGCCTCCGGCGGTGGATCCATGGCATCTCTCTGACTCTGCCTTCTTCCTCCCAGCATTCAGTCCAGTTTTTCCTGCCTAGTTCTGTTCTATCCTATCATGGGCTTAAAGGAGTTTGTTGTTCATTAACCAATAAAAGCAACACATAGACAGAAGGACCTCCCACACCATTTTTGTGCAAACAGAAGTACGAAATTCTTAGGGGCTAGTACGGAAAAGCACACTTGCTGGGTTGCATGGCAGTTGTATATTTTGATTTTTTTAAATAGCCTGATAAGTGGTTCTACACGGTAGCTGCACTACTTTCCATGCTCCCCAGCAATGCAAATGATCCTGTTTTTCCATATCCCACCACCTCTTGTTCATTTTTATTCATTTTTACTTTAGCTATTTTGATTGATGTGGAATTATATCTTACTGCTGATAAGCTTGAATTTCCTGTGGCTGATGATGTTGAAGACATTTTCATGTGCTAGAGTCATTGGTATATATTCTTCAATGAAAATGATTTAGTTTTTTGTCCTGGATTCCCTTCTACTTTAAGTATTTTAAAATACTTTTATAATTCAAATTAAAATCTTCATTGAGATAAATCTAGGAACACATATAATTATATTAAATAATAGATATCATTAACCAAAAGATGAATAATACAATTAAAAAGTGGACAAGGATTATTTGAATATTTCTCCCATAAAACACAATAATGATCCATAAGCTTATGAAAAGATGCCCAACTTCATTAGCCATGATGGAACTGTAAATTAAACCACTAAAACTCACCAAACTAGTTATAATAGAAAAGATAGATAAAAGGAATTGTTAATGAAGATGTGAAGAAATCCAAAGCCCCATATGCCACTGATGGAGTGAAAGATGATGAAGATGTTTGGTAAACATTCTGGCATTTTTTTCAAGGGTTAAACATAATTATGGTTAAGAATTAAGAAGTTAATCTTGTATTCTGCTACATTACTGAAGGTGTTAATCAGCTATAGGAGTTCCCTGGTAGAATCTTAAGGGCCATTTATTTATACTAACATATTATCAGCAAATAGTGAGAATTTGACCTCTTCTTTTCTGATTTGTAACCCCTTGATCTCCTTTTATTGTTTTATTGCTCTAGATAGAATTTCAAGTACTATATTGAAAAGATAAGGAGAGAGTAGACAGCCTTGTCTTATTCCTGACTTTGGTAGGATAACTTTGAGTTTCCAGTTAGTTTGATGTTGGCTGTTGGCTCGCTGTAAATTGCCTTTATTATATTTAGGTATGTTTCTTGTATCCCTGCTCGCTCCAAAACTTTTATCATGAAGGGGTATTGAATTTTGCAGAAGGCTTTTTCAGCATCTATTGAAACGATCATGTGATTTTTTTTCTTTCAATTTGTTTATATGGTGGATTACACTGACAGATTTTCATATGTTGAACCATCCCTGNTTCTTATTGGCTAACTCTTACATCTTAATTTAACCAATTTCTATTAATCTGTGTATCACCACGAGCTCATGGCCTACCAGCAAAGTTTCAGCACGTCTGCCTCCGGCGGTGGATCCATGGCATCTCTCTGACTCTGCCTTCTTCCTCCCAGCATTCAGTCCAGTTTTTCCTGCCTAGTTCTGTTCTATCCTATCATGGGCTTAAAGGAGTTTGTTGTTCATTAACCAATAAAAGCAACACATAGACAGAAGGACCTCCCACACCATTTTTGTGCAAACAGAAGTACGAAATTCTTAGGGGCTAGTACGGAAAAGCACACTTGCTGGGTTGCATGGCAGTTGTATATTTTGATTTTTTTAAATAGCCTGATAAGTGGTTCTACACGGTAGCTGCACTACTTTCCATGCTCCCCAGCAATGCAAATGATCCTGTTTTTCCATATCCCACCACCTCTTGTTCATTTTTATTCATTTTTACTTTAGCTATTTTGATTGATGTGGAATTATATCTTACTGCTGATAAGCTTGAATTTCCTGTGGCTGATGATGTTGAAGACATTTTCATGTGCTAGAGTCATTGGTATATATTCTTCAATGAAAATGATTTAGTTTTTTGTCCTGGATTCCCTTCTACTTTAAGTATTTTAAAATACTTTTATAATTCAAATTAAAATCTTCATTGAGATAAATCTAGGAACACATATAATTATATTAAATAATAGATATCATTAACCAAAAGATGAATAATACAATTAAAAAGTGGACAAGGATTATTTGAATATTTCTCCCATAAAACACAATAATGATCCATAAGCTTATGAAAAGATGCCCAACTTCATTAGCCATGATGGAACTGTAAATTAAACCACTAAAACTCACCAAACTAGTTATAATAGAAAAGATAGATAAAAGGAATTGTTAATGAAGATGTGAAGAAATCCAAAGCCCCATATGCCACTGATGGAGTGAAAGATGATGAAGATGTTTGGTAAACATTCTGGCATTTTTTTCAAGGGTTAAACATAATTATGGTTAAGAATTAAGAAGTTAATCTTGTATTCTGCTACATTACTGAAGGTGTTAATCAGCTATAGGAGTTCCCTGGTAGAATCTTAAGGGCCATTTATTTATACTAACATATTATCAGCAAATAGTGAGAATTTGACCTCTTCTTTTCTGATTTGTAACCCCTTGATCTCCTTTTATTGTTTTATTGCTCTAGATAGAATTTCAAGTACTATATTGAAAAGATAAGGAGAGAGTAGACAGCCTTGTCTTATTCCTGACTTTGGTAGGATAACTTTGAGTTTCCAGTTAGTTTGATGTTGGCTGTTGGCTCGCTGTAAATTGCCTTTATTATATTTAGGTATGTTTCTTGTATCCCTGCTCGCTCCAAAACTTTTATCATGAAGGGGTATTGAATTTTGCAGAAGGCTTTTTCAGCATCTATTGAAACGATCATGTGATTTTTTTTCTTTCAATTTGTTTATATGGTGGATTACACTGACAGATTTTCATATGTTGAACCATCCCTGCATCTCTGGTCATGGAGGATGATTTTTTTCAGATGTATTCTTGGATTTAGTTTGTGATGAAAGAAAGGAAGGAAGGAAGAAAGAAAGAAAGAAAGAAAGAAGGAAAGAAAGACAGAAAGAAAGAAAGAAAGAAAGAAAGAAAGAAAGAAAGAAAGAAAAGAACTCAGAAGTTCTACTTCCAAGAGAATTAAAATCTCTCTTTCTCTCTCTGTCATACACAAACACATGCACACACACACACTCACACAAAGACACAGACATAAACAATCTGTTCAGGAATATTCATAGTGGCAAAATATCACATAGCTCCCAAAGAGAAAAACCTGAATGCTCACCAAATGGTGAACAGATGAACAAAATATGGTTTATTTGTACATTGGACTATTATACAGTAATGTAAGGAAATGAAGTATTTGATGTATTCTATAATGAATGTTATCTAAAATAATTCAGTCATAGAGGATTGTGCATTTTTATGATCCCACTTGTATGAAATGTATAACATGGGCAAATCTGTAGAGACAGGAAGTTTGATTCATAGTTTTCTAGAGCTAAAGGTCTGAGAAGACTGTGATGGCTAAGGGGGACAGACTTTCTAAGGGCTAATGTTCTTATTTATATGGAAGATGGAGGTAGATGCATAACTCAGTGAATAAGCTAGCAGTCACCAGATGGGTACTTGTATGGTATGTGAATAACTTATCAATGAAGCTATTTTACAAACAGAACTAACATAGTGAATCCATGGGCGCTTTGTCGAGTTCCCCACAAAGGTGTTGTTTTACTGTCGTTCAGTTGAGGCCAGGATGCTGAAATGAATATTACACATTGCTTGGATTTCCCCGAGTTTTATTCTCTCTTTTTTTCTCCCTCCTCCCCCGTCCCTCCTATATGTTTTACCCTTGTGTACCTTTTCATGATCAAATGCTGAAGAGCACCCTGTGTTTTAGAGCTCTGTAAAATAGAGCGCTACCCACTTTCCCTTTCCTTCATTCTGACCAGAGGCAAGGTCGTCCTCTTCTCCCTGAGCATCCTCTTCTCCCTGAGAAGACATAAACCATTGCGGCGCAAGACTCTCCCACCACAAAGTAAGCGAAGAAAGGATGGAATTGCAGCTACAACCTCATCCGATGTTTAGAACCACCCACCCTTCTGAAGGGCAGGGCATTTCTCACCAGAGGCTGGGACATGAATCCCGAGTTTACACACTTACTTGGAAAAGGAATTCCTCAATTTTGGAAGCAATTTCTAGAACAGCTGTCAGCATTTTGGAGAGCTGGTATTTATTGTGTTGCCACTAGTGAACTCTCAGGGAGAGGACTGATGATGATTCATCGGTGCAAATCCCTGTTTTCATCGGCGTGTCTCTGTGTGAGGGGACAGCCCCACTCTCTCTTCCACAGCATCATCACTTTGGTTTCTCTCAAAATATTTGCTCAGAAAAAGCCCACTGTTTGGCCTCTGTTCTCTTTGGGCTTCCAGGGGACTTTCCCATCCTCCCCAGAGTCCAAGGGTGAAGCTGCTTTATGGTTTTCTCAGTCCATACCAGACAGCAAAAGGCTCCAGAAAGACCCTTTCGGATCAAAGACACACTGAAGTAGAATCACTACATTTCAGGTGCCAGATGGAGGAAGGTGTGGCAGTTATTACTTCGTATCAGTCCTGTGGTAGACAACTGAATGTTATTTCCAAATTTACCCCCACTTGGTTCTCAGAAGTCAGCTGAGATTTGTCCACGTGTAAGTCCCCTCGTGCATGCCGGTTCTGCGTGAGCAACTGTGGCCACTGGGCTTGGACACTCTACTGACACTGTGATTATAACTGATTTTGACATTCTGATTGGTGCATGGTAAAACCTCCAAATACTAATAATTCTTTCTATGGTTAACTGAGTCCTCAGCATGCACCAGGAGGTCCTTTGCATGTATAGTTTCACTGAATTCTCTTGATCTTCTAAAACAAATAGTTCAGAGATTTGAGAAGACTTGTCCAAGATCACAGCATGGAATCACAATACCAATTTACAGCAACTTTATACATTTTCCCTCCAGTCGGGATATTTGGAGCTCTGTTTTAGCTTCTGTGATAAAAGGCCCAGATGAGAGCAACAAAGGGGAGGAAGGGACTTTTGTTTGTTTCTTTGACTCACAGTTCCAGGTTTATCATGCTGGGACATCAAGGCAACAGGGGCTTGAAACAGCTGGTCATACCATGCCCACAATCAGAAAACAGAGAGGGAAAAATGCATGTTAGTGATTAGCTCTCACTTCTTTTGTATTATTCAAGATCTGCTTGCTACCCACAATTAAGATGGGTTTTCCCACATCACTTAAACAGTATCCCCTTGAAGGAAATTCTAGATTTATCAACTTAACAGTTACCACTAACCATGAAAATCTCCTTAGTAAGATGATAGTCTTGGAAACTGGATCATATAGAGGAAAACTAAGGTGCTAAATTTCTTTATCTTCCATTTATCATATTGATAGCTTGACACATATCTCTGTACACTATTATAAGACAAAGTTGTTAAATTATGTTGATAAGGTCCTATGGAGACAGAGCTATCAGTTGTTAAATAGAATCAAGCTGAAATACAGGCTGGGGAGATGGCTAAGCTGGTAAGTGCCTCACAACATGAGGACCCAAATTCTGGTCCGCCCACCCACACAAAATATGACCATAGTGGCATTAATTTTTAACTTACTGACGATGGGGCAGGGACAAGAGAATGCCTATAGTTAGCTATCTAGTCAGTGTAAGCAGTTAATGAGCCCCTGGCTTAGTGGGATACCTGTTTCAAATAAATAATATGGAGAAGGATAGAGGAAGATGCCTGATGACATCTGGCCTCCATGTGCACATAGACTACAAACACTGAACACATAAAAACTAAATAAAAATTTTATTTAGAAAAATAAACCAACAGGATATTGTGTGTATGAGGTGTGTGAGGAGAGGGAAGGGAGACAGGTAGACTGACAGAAGATAGATAGATAGATGACAGATAGATAGATAGACGGATTATAGATACATGTTAGATAGATAGATAGATAGATAGATAGATAGATAGATAGATAGATGATAGATAATAAATAGATGAATAGACAGATCTTAGAGAGATGTAGAGGGCCTGAGGAGGCTGGCAGGCTCCAAGTCTGCAGAATAGGATGGCCTGGGAAGAGTTAGTGGAGCACTTTGAACAAGAAATTCATCTGCTGGCAGAATTTCTACTTCTGTGGAGAGGGTCAGTCTTATTCTTAATGCCTTCAGCTTTCACAAGACCACCTACTATATGACTGCTAGTCTGCTTGTTTCAAATTGACTTATGTATTAATGCAAGCCCAAGGTTTGTACCTTTAAAGCAATATCTAGGCCTGTTAAACTAAGCACTTTTGAATACCATAATCTAGCCAAGTTGACCCATAAAATGAACCCCCATACCAGCTTAGTGTCTTTTGGGAAAGGAGATGGGGATGCTGGAGGGGAAGGATAGAGAATTGAACCATCCTTTCTTTTAATTTCTCTTTGCCTGGGCATTTGACCAAGAAAGGAAACTTTATATAAACAAAGGAGGTCCTCAGGATAGATGATGGTTCTTGTTTACACCATCACAAGATGCTTTACTAATGTCAGCTGTATTTCCATGTCAAAGACCAAGAGGTTCAACAGTCACAGACTGCTTCCTCAAACCTGTGCACTGTTGCTCAGACTGGAAGGAGCTGGGAGTTGGGGCAGGTATGTGACATGAATGGTCCTGTAAGAAAGCTGCAGGTCTTCCAGGGAGAGGAGAGGGATCCTCAGACAGATGTGGAACAGAGGGGCAGAGTTAGGTGGGGAGTTGCTGAGTTTTGAGGAGAGAGGAAAAAATGCAAGAAAGAAGATGCAAATCTTCCCCTGTCATCAACTTCAGTTTCACACACCAGCAGGGAAGCATATAGTGTGGTCGACAAGGTTACCAGTATCCGCAAGCTTTGCACCCTAGCGTCCTGATGCTTCCAGAGTACCAGATGCCAGCTTGGGGAGGATTTGCTGTGAACACAGACTTTCAGCATTTTAGCTTGGGTGTCATCTTCGTCTTGTTCCTCCTTCCCCTCCTCCTTTTCTTCAGTTTTTGTTTGTTTATTTTTGTCTTTCAGGACAGTATTTCTCTGTGTAACAGCTCAAGCTGCCCTGGACTAGCTCTTGCATTTGTGATTGCACTTGTGAACTTTCCCCAAAAGCAAGCAGTGAAGCCATGAATTTAAGATCCAAGTCTCCATAGTTTCATAACAAACATTGGTGCTGCCTCCCAGCCCTTGTCAGCGCTCGCCTATGCTCCCCATTAACACCCACTATTCTGGTGCATTACCCAAGTTTTGTCCTACCCACCCTTTGAGCTGGTTTAGGAAGTCTCTCCATGGCTGGCACCTTCATCAGTTCTTTGCACACCCATTGCCACACTGTCATCCCTGTGAGTGTAAGAATGCTAAAAGCACAGGACAGTGCAAAGCGTGGTGCCACACACCTCACCACCACGCATACTGACACACGGCTTTGTCCTGTATCCCATTAGTTTTTGTAAGTCTCAGCTGAACACTGTAGAGAATATTGGTCTTCTCTTTGTCTCTAGACCTAATTTCCTTCTCTTCTCCGATGCTGCAGGTTCATGATCCTGACTTGGAGTTCTCCAGACCAAAAACATCTTTTTATGTGTTCAAATGTGTGCATCCATGAAAAACACAAATAAAGCTGTGATACTTAATTGTTCGTACATATGATTGTTGAATACCTCCTGTAATCTTAGTTTTTGAGTAATTGAGTATTAACCATCTTAGATAGTCAAATGTTATATTTTATTTATTATCCTATTGACCTTTATCAATTTCTTAAAAATTTCATTCAGAAGTTCTGGAGGCATCTTCGTGTACACCTCCTGTGCCATGCTTCTAGAACAGAAGAGCTGACTGCCCTTCTCATCTGTCTGAGGAGGTTATCTCACTAGGGGATCAGTAAGCTGTATAGATGTTGCTCTCTAAACCTAGATGCAGACATCCTGAAAGTCAAAGCTACATTTTGTTTATCTCTAATGTCAGTGTCTGACACATGGTGCTGAGATGGATGAAGAAAGGAGCCGTCTCTGTCTCTCACCTTGATTTCCCCGACGAGTTTCATCTCTTACTTTAACATGATAATAATCAAGGGCATCCCCGGCCCGACTGCCATGCCTGTCACTTGTGGCTTCTCTACCACTTACTGTAGGGCACACCGTTTTACAAGGTTAGCTCTGAATCCTTCCATTACACATCCAGGTATGATTGGAAAACATGTGTGCCCAAATCCAGAGCCCATAGCCTCACCAATTTCCTTTGCCGGCACTTAGTCAGAGCATTCTGGTCTATGGAAATGGGCCAATCTTCATTTTATATGGACAGGACATCAGCTCCAGCACCCTCACCCTGTTTAGTAAGTAAGCCGTTTTCCCCATCTGAGTCTGGGGAAAGCACCTTCGCTGATGATACCACAGCTTCAGCAGCTTGACGCACATCTTTCTGTCTTGTACTCTGTGTTACCTGTCAGAGTTCGGAAATGCTACCAGGGATGGTTTGATGCTAGTGAGGCCAAGCTCTTAATTTTAGAGATGAAGTTGAGGAAATGTTCTCAAAATGATGTCATTCTGAGACACCAAGCTAAGGTCAGTACCAGGTCTCCTGTAAGATGCTGGGTTTTCTGATAGGGTCAGTTTCTCTAGTAAGGAAGAGAACTACGTTATATGTGTCTTTGTTATCCTTTGATATTAGGAGTAATGAAGGAACGCATTAGGCAAAGACTGGGGATTGGAAGCACATATAAAGCAAAGAGCATGCTGATGATTAAGCTTAGAAAGAGCCAAATGGAAGAAGATCCACATGATGCTGAATTTTCTGGATCAGAAGAAAAAGCAGGTCAGAGGAGAAAGCAGACAGAATACAGAAAGGCTGTGGTAGTTAGAGTAGACTTGCTGCTGTGACCAAGAGCTCTGTAAGCCCAGTGATGTGGTGCTGTGACATATAAACCCTTTCGTTCACACCACAGGCCAGCACTCATTGTGAGTTTGATCTCTAATTGCGGAGTTATTCAAAGAGACAGGCATTCTTCCCCCATCCCTCTCTCCCACACACTGCAAACTCAGTGTTTAAGGAGAACAGGGAGTCTAAGGAGAATCAAGACGAAATGGCAGCAGAATGCCAGTGGAAATGGCTATTTCTGGTTCTATTTCCCTTGGTCATTATTTCTACCACATGGCCCAGGTACTCAACATCCTTTCTCCTCAGTTTTGCAACCCCAGGGAATGGGAATCTCATAGCTGGATCTGCTCCCTCTCAGGACTGTGAATTCGGGTACTAGAATGTGTTTACCCATGAACATAAGGCTAGTGTAATTTCCACTCTATATGACTGGAAGCGGAGCATCCATCCCTCTCTTGTAAAAGTGGGTGTCTGATGAAAAAACCTCTGAGAAGTATTCCTTATGAACAGAAGGGTGGCTGTAAAGTGATTGGTCAGCAGACACCCGCTGTGAGAATCTTCCCTACTGTGAGGATGCTCAGATCCATGTTGGATTTGTATCTTAACACCAAGAAACAGCTCCTACCTCCCCTAGCCCCTCTCCTCTACTGCTTTCTTTCTTATAGGTTCATTCTGTCCTTGACCTTAAATTCTGGTGGTAGTTAACAATCAGAGGATGGCACATGAAATCCAGTAACTCTTGGTTCTAACACTTCCCAGCCTCACCTTTTCCATCCATAAAATTGGGAGAATAAAGAACACGACTGTTTTGAGGTCTACATGAGCTCATTGTGAAAACTGCTTAGTGTGCTAACTGTAAGCAGGTAGCACTCAGGAAAGCTGCGGTTGTTCTTACAGCATATCCAGCGTGCAAGAGATGCAAGCTGGGCTCCTGCATGATGATTGAGTCAGACCTTCATCCTGTGGCTTCCTTAATGGCTCTGTTTCTGTGAGTAGCCATGAACTCAGTGTCTTATTCCTGCTGGTCCTAATTCTCACCCTGAACCTTGGTCAGTTTATCCGAGTACTAGACTCCATCTCGTCCTGGTACTGACAGAGCTGATGTTTCTTCCTTCTCTTCCCATGTGACCACTCCATCTGAAGTCCTGTTTGCTCAGTTCCTGGAAGACTCTTCCTTGGTGACTACCCAGGCACTGACATCTGAAGTCTAAAGCTTTTCCAGGGGCTCTTTACTGTTTAGCCCATAGTGTCCTCCCTGATTTGATCTTGAGTCTCATATGTTCCAACCACGATGAGTTTCCTCTTGAACTCATTAGGTGTGAAAGCAGAGCCTGAGACCAGGGCATGGGAGGTGGTCCCAAGATTAGGGTGGTGGAGCGGGCAGAGTGAGACAGAAAAAGCAAAGGGGCCGGCACGGGCTATGTAGTCATTTCATTCCTGTTTTGGGTCGCCTTGGCTCTGCAGGTTGACAGTGTCTCCAAATTCTCTTGCTCAGGACAGAAGCCTGGCATTCCTTCACTGCTCCTCCTCCCGTTAATTCTTTACTTCTAAAATGACTCTTAGAGCTCAGCAGGTTCCAAGGCTCTTGAGAAAGCCCCAAGGCAGGGAAATAGAGAGACATAGGTGCATGCTTAAAAGGAGAGCGTGCTCACATGTGATGCATGACACCTGCAGGTGTCACTTGTCTGCAGAAGCTGGCTTATTAGTGAGCTGGTTCCCACTCCAGGCCTCTTTCAAGAACTGTGCCTTCAATCACACAAGTTTATACTCAAATGTCCCAGTTTTAAAGACAACTACCTTGACATCCTGTCTAAAGGTGGCTGCCATGATTTTTCTATCCCATGACAATTTTTTCCTATGACCCTCTTTTTATCTGGGTCAGAGTAGCTTAAGACCTACCAGCCCACAGTGTGTCCATGTCATGGTATAGGTTCAAACAAGACTAATGGCAGACTTGACTTGGGTAATTATGTAAAGGGAGAGGTCAGATTCTTTAATTATGTAAAGAAGCAGGAATAATATGGCACAGTATGGTTCAAGTGATTATTACTTGTGGGGTAGAAGACATCAGGAGGTGAGGGGAAGGAATTCTACAGAGTCAAACGTAGACAGCTCAGAAACCAACTAGCAAAGAGTAGTGGGAAACAGGTATAGGAGCTGCCAGAGACCAGACAGAGCCAGGCTTATACAGGCAGAGGTAGGCTGGCATGGAGGTTTTTAGAGCAACTTGATAGTGTTTCTCTGTATCTGGGCCCCATTCCTTGGTGTAGCAATGTTCATGATGTCATTGGAGTCTGAGGAAAGTGATTACTTCCTTATAGCCTTAATGCAGATGCCTGTCTGTGTGGTTGCAAATCTAAACGTGTCCTCTGTGTGCAAATCTAAATCTGTGTCCTCCAAATCTAAACATAACAGAAATCCAGGCCCTAAACAGGGCTTTTTGAGTCTTGGCTCAAAGTGAAATGAACAGCCTCTGTAGGTGTATTTATGCAGCCTGAGCTCGCCCCCGGTGTTCTGGACAGTCTGGAGTGTAAGTGTGTAAGGCATCTTCTATCAGCACTGAATCTCTGGGCAACAAGTAGACAGCCACATATGCCTCCTCCATCAGGGCAGCGTCTCTGAATACAGTGTGACACATTCCAGGAGCTGAGGATACAGGTTTCACTTTACAGTGACCTCATGATTCTTGTCTCAGTTCTGCTCTCTGCAGGGGACTATCTCCCCACTAAAGGGGAGACTACAAAATGACGTGCCTACCTTGCAGGCAGAGAAATCATTAAGGCATCTGTCCCTTTGCCTTATGGATATTTTCTTTTCCAAATACACTTAGAACAACAAATAACCTCTTGGTTTCTGTTACTGAGATTCTGTGGCCCTCATGGCAGAGGTGATGCAAGTAACCAAAGGAAAGAGGACTCCCCCCTCATCATTGTCATCAGAGTCTGGGCTGTGCAGGCTGACGATCTTTCCACCATTAGCTGCTTATGAATCATGTTCACAGCCACGGCCACTTCTTACATAATGAGGTTCTAAGTCATCATGTTTCATTTCAATTCTGATTGCATGAAACAAACTACCCCCTCAGGGATATTGGTCTAACCCGCCTCAGTTTCCTTCTCTGTATATTAGAGACTATGGGGTGGTGATGACGTTTAAATGAGTTTTGAACATTGAGTGCTGTCAATCAGACACGGTTTTATTTTTAGCACTATCTTTTGTGTCAGGATGGCAAATCTAAACAAGAAGCACTGAGGAGATTTTTCAAAATGAGAAGCTGCACAATTTCATATTTTAAGTAGGCCCCTGCTTGGTTTTTAGTGGCTTATGTGAAGAAAGGAGGGCAGCATTACATCATTGGTATGAAAAGGAGAACAGAGCCTGGTGGAAGGAACTAGAATGAACAGACCACACTACAGACCTGAGCGAGAGTGACTGAAAAGCACAGCCACGACTCTGTCCTTGCTTTCCTTGTAGCAAAGGAAGTACTGGCCTGGCATACATTTGGCTTCTTTGGCAGCACTGAATGTATATTCATCTACAGTAATATATTCATGAGGGGTCACATTGGGGTGGGGGACCAGATGCAGTAGAAATCTCACTTGTGACTTTGAGTGTAATTTATTACATTCAGCTTTATTAGGGCAAGCTGTTAGAAGTGAACATCTTATGTGATCCTCTGGAGGATCTGGGCCTTTGCCTCATGTGACTAGAATACCAAATCCAAAGGCATAGTGGGAGTGAGAAATGACTTTGGCTGTGTCTGACACTGAGCAGCATGTTTACAGTTTATGTTTGTTTTTCTCTGCCCGCTTCGTGTTCTTCAGCAAAGGAGCTCCAAGGCACAAAGCACTTGACCTGACCCATCTAGGCTTCCACTTAGGTTAACTGAAAGCATTCACATTAGTTGCACCTATTGATCATCTGGTCAAATGGATATTGATCAACCCGTGTGAAAGATGGTTGCTTGGAGTAAAGGTGAGACACTATTTGCTGTTTACTACAGTACAACTCTATGGAAGACAGTATCTGGGATACTGTATGTATATTGTATTTATTGCAGTCACATGAGATAGTTATTGTTATTTCTGACTTATAGAAGAAAAAATTTGAGACCCAAAGAAGTTATGTAGCTTGACCAAATGAATATGGCTAATTCTTTAGTAGAAGCAGGATTCAAAACAAACAGTTGGATCCTTGCACTGTACTCAGTGATGAGCATAGAGCTACTTTCCTCATCAGTGACGGCTGTCACAAAGACCTCTGAGAAATAATTCTTGCTTCCAACACACTCACTGTCTGGCAGGAGGAGGCAGTTTTCTGACTCTATGGTCAGGGGTCTTATTTTACCTAAATTCTAGTCTTAGCTTTGAGAACATCTATTATAAGACAAGCATCAAGTGACTTAAATTCCAGTTGAATACCTGGCGGATTAGTTGTAGAAGGAAAAGGATTCTGTGGTGACTGAGGCTGGGAGGAGGATGTTCAGGTCTTTTTACAACACAGTTCTCCTTTATAGACACACAGAGGATCTTTGACTGTGTCCTAAGATCCTCGTATCTTCGTATGTGAGATTTGAAAAGGTTCATGTAACAGAAAAAGTTGCCTAAGAATAATCTCATGTAGAAGTGATTCTGGCCCAGGAGACAGAGACATGCTCCAGGGACTGTTCATGGCTGGGATTGCTG
>LOEQ01002704.1:59592-100619 GCA_001685075.1 Bramus lutescens
CTTCTTCTTCTTCTTCTTCTTCTTCTTCTTCTTCTTCTTCTTCTTCTTTTGACTTAAAGGTTTTTATTTTGTTTATTCTGTATCACACTGGCATTAGGGACTAGGCAATGAGATGGATAGAGCCAAGGGTTAATGGAAAGACGTAGTCTTCTATTCTTGCTTCCTCTGTAATATACATGAAAAAACACTCCCTGCTTCTCCATAGAGTGAAGATTACAAGCACAGGACATATAGGTCAGTGAGCTTGAAAAGCAATATTATGTAAAGGTAAGATCTACATTTAAGCCCATGGATATCATTTTCTAGTATCCAATTGACTAAGTCATAAACATATTGGCAAATCTAATAATAAAAACTAGCAGCCTCTAGTACCTGCTGCATGTCAGGAATTACCCATGGAACATTTTTTCAAAATACCCTACCCCGAAATCAAGAGCAACAAAACCACAAGCACTCAGGAGGCTGCTATCCTACACCCTACCAGACAGTTGGGAACTGTAACACATAACCTGGGCTATTGTACTTTCTGTAAACTCACTGGGCTCTTGAACAGACCTGGTTAGGTTTAAACATGATGTGACCTGAAGACCATACTTGTCGCTTCTCCCTGGGGGAGGGGATGGATGTTTCAGAAGGAGCTAGTTCTGGGGCTAGCCATGATTAAGTAGCTGGCCCCACTTGCTGTTGTTTTCTTTTTTGGGGGGGGGCTCCTGCTAGTGTAGACAGGGCTCAGAAAGGTGGGCTTCTGAGTGTGGTTCCTTCACTTTTTTCTATAGAGTTCAAAACTCTGTGATGGTGGGAGTTGTGTGAGACTGTATGGGGCTCAGGGAAAAATCAGGGGTTTAGACAAGCTTCCAAAATCAGGAGAGCCATTTGTCAAAGGGTGTAGGTACCTTAGTAAAACAAGGGGGATTTGAAATTCATGCTTCATCACATGGCTTTCTTGGGAGTCTGAAAACAATTGTGGGCCTGAACTCTGCCTGCTTCCCTGAAATAGGGTTCTCCTTCATTAGCTTTACAGTTTTTGTAATCTCAGGGAAAATTCTGTATTTGTGACCTATTTGGACAGTGATTAGTTCTTCTTGAGCTCTTCAAGAGTTAATATGTGCTTTTTTAAAAAAAATCTTAGATGATTTGTCACTGAGATTCCTCACTGTGTTGAAAGATAACAAATTTTCTAATGAGGTGTCCTTCCCTGACCCCCATCTTGCTTCCCTAGCCTTGTCAGTTGTGGGCTGTCACAGACTACTCACCTGACTGTGGTTATTGTCCCCGTATCTGCCCATCAGGTTGACACGATGACAGTTCTTATACCAGAAAGCTCCTTTGTAGGACAGAGCACAGTTGGTGATGGCTGAGTCTGTGTCCTTGTCATAGGTAGAGAAGGATCTGCCATTGTGATAGTTCATGGAGTCACCTGATTTAGAGTAAAAGAGAGAAAGAGAAGAGAGAATAAAGACCCCCAAAACTCACAGTTGCACTACACCCCAAGGTTTTGTAGCGCAGAACCAAAGGTAACAACTGAGAGATCCGTGGGTATGCTGGCACTGAACCTCAAATCCAGAATGAGAATTGAAGCTTGGGATATGAGTGTCACCCTCACCACTTATCCCTGAAGAAAAGCACTGTTCTATGGTAAGAAAGAAGGCTGCAGGTGGCTCTGGAAGGTTCCATTCAAGTCCCATCTCTTTGGTTTTCTAACTGTGACCTGACATAAGCCAAGCTTTCTTCTAAGCCTCAGTTTTCTCATCTATAAAATGCAGCCATCCCATGAATTCTGTCTACCTCACAGTGCTGTTCTAACACTGGATGTAAAATTTTTTTCTGGACAGGGAGGCTGGCATGCAAGCAGCCAGGGTTGTTGTTCATGATTTGTCTACATTTTCTTTGCATAAAAGACCGATGAGGATAAGGAAAAAACTTTGTGTTTAATAATGATGTTTGGGTCAGGTATGGTGGTGAACGTTTGTAATCCCAGCATGAGAGTGGGGTGGGCTAAGGTAGGAAGCCCACATTTGAGGACAGCATGGGCTACATAGTGAGACTGTGTGCCAATAAACAAAACAAAAATAGTAACAGTGGGCTTGACCCTCATATACAAAGTTATCTGGCTATAGTCATAAAATTAAGATCTTCAGTCTCTAAATATTCAGATAGCCTGGGTATCATATAATCATTTTATAAAAGTGTTTACCACCAGGCTGGCGTTATCTGATTCATATGTAAGAAGCTCATTTACATATATGCTTCTTGGGAATATTGTCTTGGTCCTCCTTACTCTTAAACCATATAATTGTGTACAGGCATTCTAAGACATCCAGGTATTTGATGCTGAGATCTTGGAGCAAGCTGTCAACGGGTCTCAGGAGTCTTTTTAACTAACGATGCTATCCATAACATACAGAGAGCAGGCAGATCATTGATGAATATTTCTGTGAGGCACTACCATCAAAGCATATAGGAAGCTACAACCTGAAGATGTTACTCTGAGAGAAGGGAAAGAGTGTTCTCCTTCATCAGAGATAGAAACAGTAGACACAGGCAACATTCTTCTTGGTTAGTGGATTTTCTTGCCATGTAACAAGATTCTTCCTTCCTCAAGCAATCTCAATCAAAGAGGTATTTATTGTCAGGTGATAAAGCGTCAGATATTTTTGAGGCATGTAAGCACTAAAATAACTTCCACTCCTAACTACCAAATTTCCTCTCAAAAGAGCTTTGTGTCCCCTTTCCACTGGCTTTGGGACACATTAGTGAAAGGTAAAGACTTTTCCCATTCTAGAGGGGCTTTCAGGTTGCAAATCTGTCTCCTGTTTTCATAAGCATAAAATAAGACCACCCAAATAGCCATGGCTTACATGAGGTGGTCTACATTCTTTACCTGGCCCCTCCTTGTTACCACTACTCTTCAGAGGCACACACACATACACACACACACACACATACATACATACACACACACGTACACACACTTCTTCTGTGAGCTGTTGCATCTTGGACACATTTCTGAATTTTCCTAAGCCATTTCCTCATCTTTATGTCATTTTACTAAAAGACATTTGTGAGGGTTCAATGGGGTTGGGGGAGCAGCCCAGTTAAGAAATGCCTGCAAAGGAGGCTTCTACCTCATAGCCTGGATAAGAATGACTTCCTTGCATGTAGAACCAGATAACTATACAAAAACCAGTTCAAGTCAAAGACATTTTCAAAACTAGGGTTATGATAGGTGAAGAACAAAAGGTGTCTGGCCAGTCAGTCAAGAATCTATCCACGCCAGAAATGTGGGCATCACCAGGAAACTTATAAGAAATATAGTATCTGGATCATGTCCCTGTCACCTGGTTATGCCAGAATATGAACATCAGCACATCCTCATAGACATCACGTGCCTATCATAAGAAAGCGTTGAGGAGGCTTTGGTGAAGATAGAGCCTTTGGAAGACCGTTTTCCCATCACTCTACAACTATTAGCTACAAAGGAACACGAAACATGTTTTTTGAAAAACTGAGAGTCATTATAACTCAACCATAGGTGACATGATTTCTGACCTGCTCTCCGTCTCAGAGATCAGATGTTGGCCAGACCCTTTTAATAATAGCTTTTCTGGATTAGCATACAGAAGACATTCAAATATCTACCGATTCAAGTAAGTGGATGGGTCAGGAAGGGAAGACATGAGGGAATGGTGAATGAAGAAGTCCACAGGAAATCTCCCATGACATCAGACCCTCACAATGTAGCTAACCCATACCTGCTGTTCCACTGTATCCTTCTACCTTCAGCTTGTAGCGACTCTTGGCGTCTCCCACACTGAATCTGTCATACACTGCAAAGGCTGACTCCCCATGGTCTTGTAGGTCCACTCGGAGCTCGTACTGCCCTTGGGCTGTGATTTTGCTCAGGTTATCCAGTCCTGTGGATGATAGACAAGGACTGATAAGAAAGCATAGGTGACCAAGGCAGCCTGGGAACACTCAACAGTGGGACTTAGTATCACACAGACTTAGGCTTGAAACCTCTATGGCTGGTATGATGTCAGGCAAAAACAAATGTCGTGTTTCTGAGTCTCATAGAAAACAGTTCAACGCCTTTGCTTATCAACTTCCTACACTTCCTATCGCATGATGAAGCTCAGAGGGACATGACTTACACTCTTTAAAATTCCTAACTGGTGTGAAGTAATGGATACCACTGGGATGGAAGTCTCAGGCTCAGTCAGGCAATGGTGCAGAGAATGATGCTGTGTGCAGGCGGCTTGCGGGAAAGTGTCCCTGATGGATGATGGCAATATAATACGAACTTGGACATTTTGAATTACGGGGTATTTATGATATTGGCTAGACTATAATAGATAAACCATAACACCTCCTTTAGAGTCTGTTTTCTTGTGAGCAAGATGGGACTTCTGCTCTTTGCTGGGTTGTTCTGGGTGAGAGATTGTCACTATGAGACATGAGACCTGTTCAGAGTCTGGAGCTCAAGAGGGACGGAATCCATGGCTGCAGTGAGGTTGGTTTCATAACTAGTTTAGTGACTGACTTAATGCTAGGTTGACTCACAAGGCTTGCCTTGTTAACACTTTTGTTTTTATGACCTGGAGCCTGTAATTATCACAACATTCTGTATCTCCCACAAAACTTTTTTCATCTAATCCTTAATTTTCCCTGTTGGTCACTGCAGCAGGACAAGTGATGAAGACAGAAATAGGCATATCAGACTCAAGCTTTCAGGGCTGCATTACCAAGCCAGAATTCTTCTCTGCGGTCCCCAAACCCAGCAGCATAGGCCTTCCAGTTTCGATAGAAGTCCTCACGTCCATTTTTGCGTCTCAGGAAAACCTACAACATAATGTATGCGGGTACACTTAAATGATGGAAGGGAAGAGAAGGTGTCTTTCTGGTAAAAGGAGCACCAGACTGTGGGAAGAGCACCCATCTCTAGCTCTGTTCATTGCTGTGTGACTATGGATACATCATGTTTTCCCCTTGAGTTTAGGTCTTCTGAAAACTAGGGACTGAAATACTACTTAGCTCTGGTGACTGTGGTGCCTCAAGGCCTCTCATCAGTCTTCATGAAACGTGACACTGCTATTAACAGTGGAGGAGAGGTTGGGGACAATGACTTGCAAACAAGGCTTCTTAGTTAAATAATATACCCCAGACAGACCATGGGATCAAAATAAATTCTGAAATTCTGAACATAGTCCTGGTAGAGAGTAATGGCTCAGCAAGTGCCGGTTGATATAAGCAGTAGATTTGATTGTCAGTATCGCTGCTTTCAGAGTTGTTTGAGAAAGGATAGAATAGAGAAATTATAATACAGTTATTTCCTATGCTACTCTCTTTAACTTACAGCTCTTCCCCACACTCTTCATTTTTCCACCTTCCTACCCCACTTCTCTTTTGCTTTTTCTTTCACTCGGGGTCTCAAATAGCCCAGAATGCCTTCAAACTGATATTTTAAAATGACCTTAAACTCCTGATTCTTCTGCCTCCCACTCCTGAGTACAAGTAGACATTTATCAACTATGCTTGGTTTCATGCAGTTCTGGGATTGAACTCAGAACTTTGTACATTCCAGGCAAACACTACTAACTGAACTACATCTCCAGTCCTTGTTTTCTATTCAAATAGGTAATTATGAAGGGTTTCCATGTGACAAGGACTATCTTGCAATATCTTATGCATATGTATGCTGGAATGCACAATGACGAGAATATATATTCTCCATTTCCCCTTGCCCTGTTTGGGACCTCTAGAATCTGTTCTGGTACTTACAATCCATCCACCTCCGTCCGAGGTCATATCACAATAGACATCCAGTGCTTGCGTCTTATCACCATTTACGTAGATGGTGTAGAGACCAGAGGTGGTGTCGCCATTCAACATTGCTTGAGAGCAGTCCCTGGGGAATGGGTACAGGAGTCCAACTGCAGGATGAAGAGAAAGTGTAACTCTGGGAGCAGAGGGAGGGGCAAGGACTTCCAGAACAGACTCTGGCCAGCTGGGCAGTGGCTCCCGCTTCTCTAAGTCAAGGCTCCTTCATGCTGAAGGAGAGGGAATATATATTAAACTCAACAGTATAGAGCCACACACTGATCTAGGAATTCAAATATAACACCTCATCTTCTCACATGGTACCTGTGAAGAAGGGATGGTTTTTGATCACATTGTAAAGATGAAAAAAAATCTAAGGGTCTTAGAAGGTAGATAACTTCTATGCTATATCCAGTAAGTAATGGCGATAAGGCCTGGATCTAGATGAACTCTAATTAGCCCTCCTTTGCCTTTCACCAGGATGTCTGGAACTATTTGCGTACACCCACATACCCCAGGCTTCCAAGCACTAGTAGGGAATAGGTACTTTTCAGATAGCTTTGCTTGAAAAGTGTAAAATAGAAGTTGAAGAGGAAGTGGAAGATTGATTCACTGTTACAGGGTCAGACCTTAAGACTGTGTCCTCCATGGACTCCTTACTTGTGGTAAAGATGGTTTGGATCAGCTTGCTCCTTAGGGATCCACTCAATGCTTGGATTCTCACTGTGTAGTGGGTGGAGGGACTCAGGTCTGCCAGGCTGTAGGAGGTGGTATCTGGTCCCACAATTACTTCCTGTGGGCAGGAGAAAGAATCAGTTTGGTCCCACATCGTCTCATGGTAGAGAAGCCTCTTTTACTGATCCATGCAATCATCAATTCACTCAACAGAAATCTACTCAGTACCTACTACTGCATGGAAGATTCCATGTGTATATCTAGAATGACAGAGATAGGAGTGCTTCATGAGTAAAGGACCAGAAAGGTAGAGAAAGTTAAAACTTCATGGAAACTGGCAAAGAGGGATTGGGGATTACAAAATACCTTTAATGACAAAGCTATGCAGTTCACGGTGTATCCTTGAAAGAAATGGGGATATTGGAAAGGTTTTTGAAAAAGCTTAACCTGATGAGGTTTAAGAAGCTTAAGCTGATGGTAAGGTGAATTTCACAAAAGGCAAGAGAGTTCCTAAAGAGGGCTCTCTCTGTTACAGCTTCAAAATAGCCTGATACCTGGGCCTTAGTACAGACTTATTGAATTACCACAGGAATGGGGAGGCAGATGTATAGCTAGGAAGCTAGGAGTGGTTTTTAGGAGTTCTTGAGTCAGAAGATGATGTTGCTAGCCCAGTAGGTAGGTCAGGATGTAGGCTTGAGCTGACCCAGGAAGGACAGATGTGTGACTCACACTATGCTGTGATTGGTCCTTAGGTTGCTGTCTATATTAGTGGCTGAGCTCAATGTGTAGAAGACCCACTTTGTCTGTTGCTCACTAGGTTCCAAGTCTTATTAGCAGATTACCTTGGTGGCTGTGACTGAATCCAGTCTCCATCCTGGCAGCCCAAACACCACCCTGCTTTTTACAACCCGTTGGCATAGCTTGTTGACTGTAGTTAGTCATAGGTCAGTGTGGAGGCCCCTGGAAGGTTCTCAAACTTCCTAGGAACTGGGGGAGTATGTCATTCATGTTTTTAGAATGCAGGAATTGAAAATAACAGAATCTGAGACACTTGCTCCCAATCCATAATTTGTTGGTGATAAAGGATGGTGTCACATCGTTCTGGTCTCACAGCATCTTATCCATGATTCATGGGTGTTCACTCAATGCCAGAGATCCAGTGAACTTTGTGTACACCTCAGATATGGTCCTCAGGGGGAGGGATCAATTTTCAGGTACAAAGTCAGGCTCACTGAACTGCCTGAGGATAGAGTTTCATTCTTCTTTATGCTTCTGTATTCAGTCTTCTAAGCAACTAGGATGACCTGAAATGCGACTCATGAGCCATGGAGGTATGATCTTAAAACCCCAGACCTGGAGAAGATCTCAGGTGTCTGGCAGTGCATCATACTTGTCTTAAAAGTATGTACAGGGATGACATGAAGATAAAGGGCCAGCTTCGGTTCATGCTGTGCAATTATCCATTGAAACCAACTCCAGAAAAGGCACGGAAACTAGAAATGTGTCTACTTCTGGTTAAACATGGCAGATTGGAAATATCAATATGCCTCTACTTGCTTATACCTGCCAAAAAGTGAGTCAAGTATGAGGAAAGACACTATGAAAGTGAAGGGGAAGAGGAAAGAGAGAAACAGGTAGATCCTATGAACCTTGCTGGGTAGAAGGTAGGTGGTAGAGAAAATAATTCCCACAGGGCCAGAATAGAGAGAGCTAGGGACTAACTGGAGTGGGCAGAGCCACCAGAGGCTGGCTGACATACACTGAAGCATCCAGCAAGTTCCTGATGCATGTGTACAACAGCACAGCTACCTTTGCAGGCATTGAGGGATGGGATTCAACAAAGGTTCCATAAGTTTAGAATTTTTGTATGAGAGCTTGTTAGATTCCCCATTCTCTTTGTTCCCTCCCAGGACAGTTGCAAAGATGAGGTTCACTCTCTACAGCATCTGAGTTAGAGTGGAGGCTCTGGATTCATATCTACCAGGATCAGCTGATGAGGAGATCAAGGTACCAACTGGAAGTGCAAGATCAAGTGAAATGTGCACAGTAAGAACTCAAGCTCTATGGGATGACCCCACAAATTGCCAATGCACAGCTGATTTCTATGGTGAACCATAGTATCGCCAAACCCTTATGTGCAGCTTGACTTCCAATCAACTTCTTCATTCTTTGTTCAAGTATGAAAGGGTAAACCAGGACTAAGAGACACTGGGACAAAATTTCTAGAAGAAGCGAGACCAGACCAACCCACACAAGACCAAACCACACTAGGTCAAACCGCAGCATAATGAAGTTTGGAATAAACATAATATGAGGTGTAGACTACAATAGCAGTGATGTGTATTTCTCAGCTAAAGTGAAGATGATATACAGAACATAAATGAGGTGGTGGAAAATTCTGAGTATGAACAGAATAAGCAGGTTAGTTTAGGAATACAGAAAAGTTCATGGGGGAGAAGACATAGTTAATATTGACAATAGATGTAGGTAGATGTAGTTAGATGCTGTGGGATACACCATAGTAGGTCAGGGAGAGAGGCAAGAGACAGATTCACAAAGTCTGGTACCACATCTAGTCTTTACTAGTTTTTTCTAGATTCCTAGTTGCATTGGAGTGGAGAAACAGCATTAGGCAATTCTTTCCTCCTTTGACAATTATTCAGGTGTTTTGCATAGCAATGTGAGATTTACAGATACCTTGACTGTGCCATCCAGAGATTCATAGACCAGGAGGTAACCAGTGATTGATGCCCGGGGAGGTCTCCAGGTGAGGAGGGCAGTT
Source organism: Bramus lutescens (assembly GCA_001685075.1). Lineage (NCBI taxonomy): Eukaryota > Metazoa > Chordata > Mammalia > Rodentia > Cricetidae > Bramus > Bramus lutescens. The sequence continues at coordinate 68,867 of LOEQ01002704.1, forward strand.
TCCGATTGAACCTCAGTAGCAGTCAAGTCTCTTGGGGAATCGAGGTCTGGAGAAGACAGTGTGTAGCAAGGGAGTCACCAGTTGTAGAGCATAGAGTAGGAAGAGAACTGAGTTCAAGTCCCTTCCCTAACCCCCTTTATTATGTAGATGAGGAATTTGAACCAACAATCTCTAAAGTCAAAGTTTATATGAGTCCTTTCATCCATAAGCCCAACACATTCCTGGTTGGTTTTGGTTGGAGTAGAGCAGAAAGAAGAGCTGTGGAGATCATTACTCCCACTGTTTCTAACTGAGAGGACTGAGGAATGCTCATATTGGTCCTCATCCCAGCAGAAGAGACAATCTTTTATTTCCTCAAATTTTATATAAAAATCTCAGTACACAAACCCCAATGAACATCTAATAAAACTAGCCTTAAAAACTTCTTAAAAACCATTTCCCTGCCTGGAGCATGGGTCATTACACACCAAGTTCAGGGCCAGTAGAGAAGTTTTTCCACTTGAAAGCCTTCCTTTAAATAGCCTTTCATCATCTGTTGGTTCATTTCAGTTCAAGAGGAAACAGTTTGCTTCTTTGGGTCTTGACTGAGTGGGCACTGGTGAATCTAACTCATGCTGATGTAATTACATTTCAAGGGCCTGACTTAAGGAGGAAGGGCAGGGGAGAGAATGCAGTTGAAGATGCAGGCTGCTGGTGGGGGATTCAGAAAGGAAGACTTCCACTCTGCCTGTCTTGGTACCTGTGGTGAACTTGGTGGTGACGGCAGAGCTCTTCTGGTGGCCCTTTTCCGCAAAGATCTTCAGTGTGTACTCTGTGGCAGGCTCCAGGTCCTGTAGTTCATACTCCACCGTGTTCCCAGACACTGTGCGTGTAACTTCTGGCACTAAGTGTGAAAGATACATATGTGGCAAGCAGTGTCTACACCTCCTTCTGAGAAAGAACTCTTCAGTGACCCCACCACAGTGAAACAGGTTTGTTTTGAGATGGCTCACATTCCTTCTCTCTCTCGAGCACTCACACGAGAAGGAATGGATCATACATGTTTTCAGGCAACGGATGGAAAGATGGGGAAGTCTGCCCATGCAGCATGGTGTACAGGCTGGAACAGTGTTGTGCTTCAGACATGGGCATAAGCTATAAGAGTTGCAGGTAGCATCTCTGAGTCTTGGGCTACTTAAACGTAGCTTGTTCCATTTCTGGCTCCCCTCCTTTTTCTCTATGTATGCTTCCTATTATAAAGTACCAAATGCTGCCAAGTCAAGGATCACTGAATCCTCAAGGCTGAGGGGTGACAATAACAGATGACAAGAGCCTGGCAGTGGCTTTCAGGCCTATTGGTTCCGTCATGTCCAATGGGGAGAATTATAGTTCCTTGGCAAAACTTTTAGTCTTATAATCATGGGGACTCCCACGCTGCTCTGTTCAGACCTTGGCTTCCCAGGCATGGGCCATTTAATGCTAAAACTTTGGGAGTCCCTGGAAAATCACACATTTTGGCCTCTTGGCATCATTATCAACAATATCACAATTCCCTCCAACCCTTAACTGATGTTTTAGGGGAGGCAACACCACCACCCCTGTCTCAGAAGAGTTTCCATGCAGGGAATAACAAAGAGCAAAAGAGATAAACTGAATTTTCCCTTCTGCCTCAGATTTGCTGTTCTTACAAAGAATTTTATTTTTTTTAGGATTTTGCCAGGGCTAAATTCAGATTTTCAGAGTCCCCAGGCCCAGATTATGGAATCATGACATAGTGTCAGTGAAAGCCAACCAATCATGAGCCATAAGATATGAAATGTGGGAAATGAAATACCAGAACCCTTTCTAGAATAACTCATCATGAAAGTATGAATGGGTTTATTTGAAAGGGCTCTTTTTTCTCTTCCGGAATTGCATTTGATTTGTTTCCTGATGGCTGTGTTTGGCTGATGGTCTTAGCAACAGTTCAACTTGCCCACTGGGTAAACTGGTAAGCTGAGTGCGAAGGGAGGGGAAGATAAGAGTTTTCAATCAAATTTGTTATAGTTAGGTCCTCCAGTGACCTCTGAGAAGACTAGGCGCCCCAGGGCCTCCAAATATCATTTGGAGGTGACAAAGCCTCGACAACGACATTCAGGACTATTGGATTCATTGTGTCCTATAGGGGAGAATTGTATTTCCTTGCTTGAGAAGGTTTTGGTACCTTGAGGAGGTGGAGCCGGTGGAAGGAAGTGAACTATTTGAGGTAAGCCTTAGGGCCTTGTTGCCTGCCCCATTTTCTGTTTGCTCTCTGCTTCCTGCCTGTGGATACAACGTGACCAGCAGCTCTCTGTTTCTGCTTCCAGGACTTTCCTGCTATATGGGAATTATATTCTTGAATGATACGCTAGAATAAACCCTTTTCCCATTCAGTTAATCAGTTATTCATTCCATCACAGCAATGAGAACAGTAACTGAAGAGTCTCGTAGAAGAGGAGGGATGGGTCAGGAAAACACACAGAAGCTCCCGCTGCACCTGCTTTTCTCCCCTGGAAAGGCTTATCTAACTCTCTTGAGGATGCAGTGGAGGATGCAAGGATATTACTGGCTTTTCCAGTACGCCACTAAGTTTTATCAACCTGTGGCATGTTGAAGGGAGAATGGGAGGAGTTTTCAGCAGACAAACCCTTGTCAGAATGTAAAGCCAATGATACAGGACTTACCCCTCTCTCCTGAATAGGAGATGACATAACTGTCCACAGTGGCTATGGCTGGCTGCCACATGGCCAAGGCTTCTGAGTCTGTAATGTTTGCTGTCAGCAGGCCAGATGGACCATCCAGAGCTGAAAAGAAATGTGTGAGAGGGTGCATCATGTTGGAGGATAATATCAGAGGACACTTGCTCATATGGGTTCACAGAGTTGGGCATGTGGAACAGGCTAACCTAGCTTATATCATAACTCCTTCCTTTGATGGTCTCTTAATTTGGAGCTCCATTCCACACCTGTAAAATGGGCATAGTAATACTGGCTGTTTTTTTCCTTGGTGCAGTTTTGATGTATATATGATGTAGTCAGATCCTGAACATTGTTGAATGTGTGACAAGAGTTATCATCACGAGTCTTGTCCCCTTTTCCAAGAAAGGGACATATATAGAGAAGATTTGTATGGTCCGTATTGCCTGAGACTTTTCTGAGCTTTGGGTGATATATATAGTTAGGGGGTCTTATATGTGATAATTAGGAGGTCTCTGGGCTCTAATTCTACTGTGGTCCATTTGCCTGGGTCTCTGCATCCTTGGGAAGGCCACTTCACTGGCATTAGTTGTCAGTGGTGGCTACTGTAAGGAATGAAAGGGGCAGGGAAACTCTCAGGATTTCAGTTGTTTAAGATATGCTTATTAAAGTTTTTTATCCTGTAATTCCAGAACTTTGGTGGATGAGGCAGGAGGATTGTGAATTGATCGCACCCAGGGCTATATAGTAAGACTGCCTCAAAAAACCAACAACAATACCTAAAAAGCTGTTTGAAAGTTAGGGGTGAGTTTTTAAAGCTTATGTTTTAATGTGTGTGTGTGTGTGTGTGTGTGTGTGTGTGTGTGTGTATGGGGTGTGTGCATGTGAGTACGATTTTCCAGGCTTTGGATGTGGATTAGGGGAATCAATATTGAGTTCTCTGTAAGCGCAGTGGATGTTCTTAAAAGACAAGCAACCTTTCTGGCCCTTAGGGGTTATTGTCAAATGACTAGTATTGACAAAGGTCTTAATTTCTGGCCTCTTTTAAATGAGTTCATTCCTTTCTCAGTGCTTCTTCCTTGAAAGTTGACCTGAATGTATTATCTCTCTCTTTTACTTCTATACCATCACATTATTACTGCCTCGACAGCCTAGGAGACAAAGGCAGCCATCATCATCTGCTCAGGCCACAGGTTGGCATCTGAGCCTCAGAGTCTTAGAAGTCAGGAAGTGACAAACCAATGCCTGGGAGCCAACACAATCCCCTCCATGTGTCTTCCTGCTTCACCATGTGTGTACAGACCCTTCTTTAACTGGTGGTAACAATGAGGCCTTGGGAGGAGACACACCCAGCTTTTGTGTCTGTTGCTGTGGAGAATCATGAATGCAAGATTTATTTGGGAAAACAGAAGCCTGAGTGGAAAGTAGACAGAACTTTGAGTCCAGATGGGATGTTTTAATTGTATATTACCAACTCTTGTATGGAACTGAATATTTTTAAAACTTCCTGGGGGCCTATTCTTCAGATCATTAAATGGACTGGGTTGGACAATTTGTTCTATCTCAAAGGATAAATTGTTTAGAGACAAAGACTTCTAAAGAGAAAATTTCCACTTCATTTTCCCACAATAAAATCTATTATCCTTAAATTAGATTTCAATAGAAAAACAACCTCCATTTTAAATGGTTGATAGTGTTGGCCTGAGTGACCTATGTTTGAGTTTGACTCCACATTTCTAGTCTTGTTACTTTGCAGTCTCTGCATCTTCCATGTGCCTCTTCTAAAAGCTGGGAATGAAAACAGCGGTGAGGATGCAATGCAAAGCGTTTGTCAATAGTGTCTGCTATGCAACAGCTGCCAAACAGAGAACAGCTGTATCACAATTCTTGCCATCCCATCTCAGGGCAAACATGTGTTGTGGGCTGTTCACAATACTTCCAGGCATGGGGGGTGGGGGAAGGAATGAGCTGATAGTGAAGCCACACTTTTGCTCACTGATGAGGGAAGCAAAATGGCGTCCATTTTACAGAGAGATTAATTGGACCTCAGAAATAAGCTGGAAGCTCACGTGGCTAATGCATGGAAGATTCAGGCTTTCAACTCAGCTCAGTATGATTCTTACACTTGACCCTTTCACAGTAGTCTAATGGAAGCGTCTCTGGGGCAGCCCAACTACTTAGAGGCTAAGGATGAGCCAGAGGGAGGTGCTGGGTGTTCGAATTCCAGCTCTTTCCACTGGAGCAAGTTTCTGCAACTCTCCGTCATGAGTCATCACACTGAGGGCAAGGATGGAATGCTGATCACTGCACACACCTGTGGTTAGTGACCCTGAAACAGGATCACTTTCTTCAAAGCCCTTTATGGCAATAATGCTGACATGATATTCCACTCCAGGGGTGAGCTTCACTAAACGTGTCTCAGTATCAGTTCCATCCACCAACACCATGGAGGGGGCACCTAGAAACCAGCAAAACAAGATCAGAGATGGGGAGACTACATCATACTTATTCATAATGGACAAATCCGACTTAGAGATGAAATGATATCTTTATGCAACCTCACTTTTTTGACTTGCTCTCCTCTTCTCCCACCCTCTGGCATGAAGGAAAAGACCTTACTTTTTGTATAATGATTTTTCCATTGCTGCAGATGCCAAAAACCAAGTCAGGAAAGGAAAAAATCATGAGGTCACAGTATACTAAAAATGGCAAGTTTCCTTTCGGGAAGGTGTTGGCATGATGCACAAGTTTTATTTTCTTTATTTTTTTCCCTCCGTGAACTCTGTGGGAAACTTACAATATAGCATATATCCATATTGACTCATTGATTTCACTTAGGATGCTAATTTCTTCCTTACTTTAAGAGATTCTATTCATTATATAAAGATGGTCCCAGTTAAGTCTGTGCTCTTAAATTTATTAGGGAGTCTGGAATTTATATTTCTTAAAATTTCAGGACCAGGGAAGAATTTGCAAACCAGCTGGTCAAGCTCCCCATGGAGATATTACAGTGTTGATGTTACCAACAAGCTTGTCTTTATAAGCATGCAACAACAGGCAGCTTACTACTTACTAGGTCAGTGGCTCTCAACCTGTGTGTCTATACCCTTTCACAGGGATTGCCTAAGACCACCAGAAAACACAAATATTTACATTGCAGTTCATAAAGGTAGCAAAATTACAGTTATGAGGCAGTATTGAAAATAGTTATATTGTTGGGGGGGTCAATACAACACGAGGAAGTGTATTAAAGGGTCACATCATTAGGGAGGTTGAGAGTCACTGTGTTTGAACTATACTTTCCTGAGGTATTCATAAAATCTGTATGTTCTGGGCTCTAACTTTGCTAAGTCTTTAGTGATCCTGGCAGATGTGGCCACCAAGGGCAAAACCTAACACATATCGCAGGCAAGTGTTCCAGATGACTGATCAAAGAGGAAAGAAGGATATAAATTCCTCTGTTCTGTGTTCAAACAGTACTGGGTCCAATTGCCTTCAAGGGTTTTTTTTTTTGTTGTTGTTGTTGTTATTTTACAATTTCAAGACCAGAAAGGGTGTTAATAAAGTGAGTTTTCCTAAGGTAGTATCTTCCAAAATGTCTTACAGAACTTCCCAAAGGAAGTCTAGATGATCAAGAGAGAAGTGGTTGTCATTAGCCATGATGCTTGGGAAGGGGTGTGGTAAGAACAGCCAGGGTCTGATTCACTATTTAATCCTCAGCTTGCATGCCCTTCCCACCCTCTTTCATCTTTAGGTCGCTACCTCCTGTCGTAGGCACATAGGTAATCCGGAAGCTCTCCACTGGGGCAGTGGGTGCTTTCCAGCTGACGGTGGCTCCATTGTCAGTGATGTCTGAGAACATGATTTCCTTCGGAGAACCCATGGCTGTCAAGGCAAAAACAAAACAGAAAGCCTGAAACATCACCTATCTTGTCCATCAGTAGTTTTTTCCTGGATTTCTTACCCAGGAGCACTTAGTATCTGGAGCTGATGTCAGAGCCAAGCCTTAGGAATAGAGAATTGTGATACATGGTCACCTTGTGACATGAAACAAAATGTACCACAGAGACAGTGACAGCGACTGTGTAGACCAGGAGTGACTATGGGCTTCACCAAAGATGGATGTTAGCGTGCCTGCTGACTTCCTCAGAAGTGAGGAGAGTGCTCCACAAATCCAAACAACTTTCTTTGATTTCATTTTTAGTATTTTTCATGTCATTGTTTTCTGTTTCTTTTTAAAGCTAAGTCTTAAAAGCGTACAGTTCTTTCCAAATTACATGGCTTACTCCTCATATTTTATGCCTAAGATGAAAATGCAGTTGTAGTCATTATACAGAGGACCAAAGTAAACCTCCTTTCTCTCACCAACATTCTTCTGTGGGACATTTATGGATCATTGGTTGGGCAGCTGGGATAAGAAGAGCCTGGCATCTGGAAATGAAACTGACTTGGAAACTAATCTTGACAGCCCACTCCAGAATCTTCAAGGAGATCCAAAGCCAAGAATCAAGGTCAGGTCATCACTAAAGCTCCCACCAGTAGACCTGTGGAAAGTGCATGCCCAGGGGACATGTCTGCTATCTTACTTTGTCCTCCACAAATTTGGTTTCCTTTGGCTTCTTTCTATTTTTTGACTTAGAATTCTGCCTGCTTCAGCTGACATGCTAACTCAGAAAACAGTTTTCGGACACTAGCTTGCTTGCTTCCTCGCCACTTCCCTGCTTCAACCTTGTTGTTCATTAAGTTTGGAAACATACAGATTTGGGGAGAAAACTTTTTTCTTATCAATTTCTGGTATTTTTTTTTCTAATCAGAAACATCTCCTCATGTCCTCCCACAACTTTCTTCGGTGAAACTACTCTGAGTCTCTGTGTGCCTGCCTGTTTTATTTTTTTTTATCTCACCTTTTCCATGGCAAGTTTTTTCTTTTTTAGACCACAGGATCTCAGGAACCTACAAGATCTTAATTGTTCAAATACCACTGAAAGGCCGGGCAACCTGGGGCAAGTCCCTTCCCTTCTATTTTGGTTGCTACATCCCTCCAGTGGGGAAAGTGGTTCCCACAGGAATGTTCTCAGGATTAGTGGGAATAATGGATGTAAAACCCTTAGAATCGCCTCTGGCACAAGGAGAATTCACTAGATGTAATTGTCTTTTCTCTTTTCTTCCTCTTGGTGACCTTTTCCCATGCAGGCTACCTCGAACTTTAAGGTACTCCCAGAAACAATCTAGATGAGTCTAGCTGAGAGCAGACCTACTGGTGTACATGAACTCTGTCTTGGAGGATTTCCATATGCTTACTCAATTCACTGACATGTTTGAACTGGAAACCTTGCTGGTTAGTGTAGGTTTTAGAAGCTGTGTCTTATAGACAAAGCCTTCTCCTCTGAATCCCAGTTTTCTCATCCAGAAAATGGAGACATTGTCTACACTGTCTTAAATGCTGTGAGAATCAGTGACCTCATCCATTATGTTCTCAGAGGAACGTATTCGGTCGCAAGAGGACAAGCAGGCATCATCTGCAGCAATGTTACAGTAGGTGTGGAATTCAAGGAGCAGTGGGCATGGTATTTTCATACTAAAGAACTTCCTAGGTATTTGTTGGCTTAGTGTGCAACTTTCTGCTATGAATAGAGTCCTCGAGTCTTGAGACCTACAACAGAAAGCAAAGCACAGAACAATGGAATCACATCCATTAAAAAGCTGGGGAGGGGCTGGGGATGTGGTTTAAGAGGTAAAACACAAATGTGAGAATCTAAGTTTAGATGCCCAGTATCCACATACAAGCTGGGTAGACATACCCAGGGAACAGGAAACAGAGGCAAGACATCCTCTTCCCTTTTATGAGATTCAGCTAGCTAGACCCACTGGATTGGCAAGCTTTGGATTTTAATGAGAGATCTTGCCTCTGCATATAAGGTGGAGGGTGATAGAGGATGACAGCCAAACTCTGGCTCTGTAAGCATGAGCGCACATATGCACGTGCATCTCTCAAACATGTATGGCAACACATGTATGAATACAAATTCATAACACACACACACATTGAGTAGGAGAAGCTTAGGTAATGCTTTCTTTACAATTAGACTCAATTAAGAAAAAAAGAACTTCCTTTAGCTAAATACATGGAATTGATTAAAAAAATAAAAAGCTCTCAAAGGGCTTCTGCTTGCTCTCCGCATAAAACCTCATCTCTCAAAATCAATAATGAATGCCTTTCATCAGTGGCAATTGTCAACCATTTAGAATCAGTTCCCTATCTACAAATTTGTATTGGTCACTTAATATGCATTAAGTTTATGTTCAGTTAAGAAGATAGCTGGTGAGTTTATGGACAAGAACTTGGAAGTTGAAATAACCTTGGTAAGAGTTTCACCTTGACTTTACCCATTACAAAAACCTTAGCACCCTGGGGCTCAATATTTACATCTGTGAAATTGGGCTGAAGATGTTCTCTCTTGGTTTGCCTGTGTACTGGACATTTAGCAATGTGCCTAGCTGTGTGTGGCACAAATCTTGTGCTTTTCAACTGGTGGTTGCCATCTTTATGCTTCCTGGGAAAAGGCATGACTCTGAACCAGAGGCATCACACATGGAATACCTGTGTTATATCGAAGGGAGATTTGCTAATGGGTATCTCTGAAATACACAGATCAGGCTTCCTAAAGGATGGAAATGCAGCTCTATGGTGTGGCTTCAAGTCCATCTTGATTGACAGGGGGCTGAAAGGGTCAGAGGGGGCCTGATTAGGAGATGTGGGTAGGATACAGTGGGGACTTTGTTCTGGAGGCTGAGAAGTGGTGTCAATCCCACTTTAGGCATTGGGACTAGAAGAGAGTTCCAGGAAGATATGTGTGCTGATACAGCTCCAGGAAGATATGTGTACTGAGAGAGCTCTACGAAGATATGTGTACTGAGAGAGTTCCAGGAAGATATGTGTACTGAGGGAGCTCCAGGAAGATGTGTGTACTGAGAGAGCTCCAGGAAGATGTGTGTACTGATACAGCTCCAGGAAGATATGTGTACTGAGAGAGATTGGGACAGACCAAGAAAATGCTTTCGGGTTCTTACTTTGAGCACCTTTGTTGGGATGCAAGAGTATCTGGAAGAGAAGGGGAGTCCCTATTCTCTGTTGATGGGTTGCTTGCCTAATTTGGAAGGGACTTTCAGGATTGTGCGCAAGCGCCTGGCAGCATTTCTCTTCCTAGAGGAGGAGGAATCATCTCTCTATGGAGGTCTGAACACAATGGGAAAGAGAAGCCGCTGCAAGTTCAGGGACAGAAACAACACAAATAATAAGCTATGAGTCCATAGGTAGGATGACTAAGTGATGATCATGGGGTCATCTCAGGACATGCACACACAGCACAAAACAGCAAGAGTGCATGATACATTTAAACACAGTGCTCAAAGAATTTACCTTACAGAGAGGACCCTAAGAGGGGGTCTTCCCAAGAGAAGCAGGCTCTGCCCTATTTGTTGTTGTTGTTCTTCAGAAAGCAAATCAACTCATGCTTAATTTTTTTTCTAAAGAACTAGGGGCTTCTAGAGAAAAATATGCAAAACAAAGCCAGTGATGAGAAGTAAACTTTGAAGAGCAGGGTTTATAAACTGAAGTCAGTCTGTGGCAGCCACAGGGAGAAGGAGATCAAAGTTGGGGTGGGGTACTCCGGAAGGCAACTATGTGCACTGTGCCAGCAGTGCATGAAGTGGGGATACTGCATGCAAAAGGAGCAGTGCTTTTCCTCCCCAAATTAATGCACCGTCACTGTGTCTGCAAGTAGTGTTAGATTTTCTGCGGGTAGATTCTTTCAGCTTGTTCCATCCTGTCTCTTCACTCAATAGCATGTCTGTCTCTGTGCTGGGAAGACAGTTCAGACTGTAGTGTACCTACTGCATAAGCATGCTGACCTGAGTTCAACCCTTGCAGCCATGTGGAGAGCTGGCATGTTATCACATTTATAAGCAAATTGGTGGGTGAGATACATAAGAAGCCATGACCAGCCATGTGTGTATAACCCTAGTGCTGTGTGCACATGTATATGTGTATGGGGGGGATTATCTGTAGCTTGATGGAGCAATCCAGTTCCAGGGTCAGTGAGAAACCTAGTCTCAAGAGAACAATCTAGAGAATGATAGAGCAGGATACCCACTTCCCCTCCTGGCATTGGTGCACACAAAGGCATTAGCACCTGCACGCTCACACTTGTGTGCATACCATATCACACATGTATAATGGGCACAGATTATATTTCTGTCTATGGTATCTCTCTGTCTCTCCATTTCTGTCACACACACGAGACACACAGGAAACAAAGCGAGAGTGAAAGAGAGGGAGAGAGAGAGGGAGAGAGGGAGGGAGGGAGAGAGAGAGGGAGAGAGAGGGAGAGAGGGAGAGAGAGGGAGAGAGAGCGAGAGAAAGGGAGAGAGAGAGGGAGAGAGGGAGAGAAAGGGAGAGAGAGATAGAGGGAGAGAAAGGGAGAGAGAGGGAGAGAAAGGGAGAGAGAGAGAGAGAGAGAGAGAGAGAGGGAGAGAGGGAGAGAGAGAGATGGCTTGTGAGTATGATACCTAAAGTTGACCTCTGGCTTCCACATACAAGTGAAAACATACACGTGTGCACATATGCACACACTCACACTCACCACAAAACCACCTCTACACTCCCACACAACAAAACATGTCTTAATGCAGACAATAGGGAGTTGGGACTAATAAGCTTTGTGTTTGTCAGACATAGTAAGTATATATATTCATTGGTTATCAGTCACCTGCTTTGCTTATTAAAATAATTACAATAACACTCACATAATCTCAGTATAGCAGAATGAGCTTAGGCACAACACTTTCACTTTCTGGGTCTCAGATTCTTGATTCTGAATACCTCTGTGTGTAGCTTATCATTTCCCAGGTTTTATTCTTTCCCTGGGATTTTCTGATTTCTTCCTCTGGTTCTTTTGCAGTAGCTGGTCTATAGAATGCTATTTTGACTCTTACCTCAGTTTTGTAAAAAATATCACCATTCTTCCAGGTCTGTCTTTCTCCCTCTAAAGTGTCACATAAGCTTTATGACTGTAGCTACTATGCATCTAACCATCTTTCCCTTTCTTCTTGGCATAGTTGATAGGGAAAAGGGCCTATTTCTCCTCTAGAGGGCGCTGACATGTGTTAAAAGTGTCCATTCAACTTCGTGAACCTCAGGAAGACCAACCTGCTAGTCTCACCAGCTCTGTCTTTCAGATTGCTAACCACGGTATTTATGGATTGTGTGGGACATCTTCTAAACACTAATCCTTGCAGGTCTAGGTACCATGTGTCCATTGTCCCTCACCTAGTGCAACTGGAATATCTGACCAAAGAACAAAGGATTGTGTTCTGGGTATATACTGTGAGAGAGAAGGAAGAGCTTTTGGAATTAAAAATGTCCTGTAGTTGCCAAGATGATAATATGTTAGAGACACTGTGGCTAGCTCTCCTTCACAGAGCCTTTGCTGTATATTGGGTGCTATGTCATGGGTTTTACATGAATTAACTCACTGCATCCTCACCACCCTGCTAGGTGTTAAGCCTTGCCCACACAGTCTAGGAGAACAGTCTATACTTGAAGGAGCTAGGATAATTATGGAGCTCTACAGGATGAGGATTCCTGAGTTTCCTCTCTCCTTTCTTGATTATTTATAGTACCCGTTGTTATTATGGCACCTGTTTGTTTACAGTACCTGTTGTTGCTATGGTACTGACTGGCTGGGATCGCCTTCCACTGCTTATTCCATAGAGTTCAATTTCGTACTCAGTGGCATCTCTGAGACCTGTTATGTCCCTGGTACGTTCGGGGGAAGGGAGGGTTATTTCTTGTGGTTCGGATTGTTTTTTGGTATCTCTGATCCTGAGAACAAAACTGTCGAATATCCCTTCATCAGCAGTCCAGGACAGACGGAAACTACCTGGAGTGGCATCTGAAACTAGAAGGTTGTCAACTTCCAGTTCAGCTTCTAGAGGAGAGAAGACAGCGGAAGAGGGAGAAAACAGAGCATTAATCAGCAGTCCATACAAGCTTCTTCCTGGTGGGATACAGAGTATAGTGGCACCTTGGTTTTCAGAGACAGAGTATCCTGAGATACCAGGAAAGAAAACCATTCCATATTAATAAGTCTAGTAGGGCAGGGAGAGGAAAAACATGGGGTTGACACATTCAATACAAGCCAAGCATACTCTTGCATCTGTGAGTTTTGTCTAAAAGTAATTGCATAAATCCACATCTGGACTTAGTGTCGGCCCCTCCCATGCATTATTAAATAAGTTCAAAGCCATAATTTGTTTACATTTGCTCTCTGTCTTCCAGTGGCTGAGTGCCCATCTTCTGTGAGTGCCTTTTCTTTTCTTTTTGAAAAGATAAATAAACCAGCTGTAATGATCTGTGGAACTGTCCATAATGAATTTGATGATTATATTCCCCTCGAGCCTGAGAAAAATGACTTAAAATGTTCTGGTCTTTTGGCTTTGTTTACAGGAGCTGGTATACAGAAGAAAGCTGCTATTCTTTACTTTCTTTTCTGTCAATTTTATTTTCTTGCTGGTTTAGCCATTAGCTAAGTGGTAGAATGAGGCTTGAAACCTCTTCAAATATATTTATATATACTTTGTACCCAGGGTTTCATTTTGGTAACTAGACAAAACTCAAGTTCAAAATAAATCTGGAGCTGAGTTTCTCAAAGTGTGTTCAAAGCAAACTATTCCTGTTCTACCCTCTTTCTTTACAAAGCATTCCTTGTCAAACAAGAGTGGGAAATGCTGCTCCCTGAGAGATCTGCAATAAGATTTCTGAAAAGCCAATGTGAACAAAAATCCTGTTTCCAACCTATCCAAAAATGAAATGTCATCTAATGAGATCTTTGAACACTCTCTAGAACTTGTTTTCTCCAGAAATACTTTGGGAAACACAGATTTCTGACTGTTAAGATCATTAATATGATATTTCTATAGAAAGTATTAGTCTTGAGAACATTATGAATTTATTCTGTGTGGAAGAACCTTTCTGATATTAGTTTTCCTAAAAGATCAGTTAAATAAATTTCATTTAGTTTCCAATGAGAAGACAACTAGGCAAGTTGGCTAAGGTCACAGGTTGAAACATTGAAATAGCAAAGATTTTAAAATACTTTTTCAAAAATATACACATTGGTATATTTCTTTTGAGAAGGCTGAAATGCAGCTGGGAACCAGCCAGGATGAGCACAAAGGGAGGTCAGTGGAGTAAGCACGTCAGGGCTATTGGCAAGACATGGACTAGAGGACTTGGAACATTGAAGGGACACATTTCGACCTTCTCCTTTCTGGAATAGGAGGAGTGAGTACTCACTAGATGTTTGAGACAAGGGAAATCATGAAAGAGCAAGCCACATTCGTGGATTAAATGGGGAATACAGACAACACAGTGATCCTGTAGACAGACTACACGAAACAAGAGAGTATGGCTCTCTTGAATTGAAATACCTGTAACAGCCTCGGCCCTCAAGGGCTTGGTTTGGTGCCCTTGGATGAAGCCAGAGACCAGGACCTCATAGCCAATACCAGTTATGAGGCCTCTAAGCTCCAGCTTCCTCTGGGCTCCTGAAAGTGTGAATTCCTGGGGGTCCAGCAGCTTCCCAGAATCCACCACCGTTACTACAAAGCTGTCAAAGGCATTCTCCGATGCCGTCCAGGAAACTGTGAACCCGTAGGGATTAGTGTCGGAAATGGTTAAGTTTTCCAGAAGGGGCAAGGCCTCTGAAAGAAGGGAGGAGTGAAAACGATTCAGGTTAGCAGCACTGGTTTGGCTAGGGCAGCACATGACTCCACAAATACCGATAGACTGACTCTTAGCCAATCATCCCGTGAGTTAATGCTCATGACTCCACGAACCCTGATCTCATGAGTTAAATGCTTAGAAAGGAACATTTAGCGATTATGTCTTTGGTACCTAATTGTGTTATGCAGGGTGTTTTTCTCAATAATACTATGCAGCAAATATCATTCCTATTCATAGGTTAAAAACGTTTTTAAGTGATTGAAAGATTTGCCCTAATCTCACCTTAGTATGCAATGGATCAAGGTCTTTGGCTGATCTTAATTCAGGCCATGTACTTCTCACTATAGAAACATGACACCTGTGTCAGTTTGGGACATTCATCTATCTTTTGCTGTTTCTGATGCTGAAATATTGTTGTTGCAAACATACTTTCTTTTTGGTATATTTTATATCTTACTCTGGCTCATAGTTTAAGTCTAGTCATTTGGGCCAATTTATGAGTGACGCAGCTTCATAAGCTAGGATCAGGGGAACAACCAGTAAGATTTGTTGTCCTATTTTTTTTGTCTAAATTAACAGTTTATGCTTATGGTCAAGGAAGAGAGTCTAAAGTTTGCTGCTTTTTGTGCTATTTCCTTTCCTGGGTGAAGTTAGAAAGCAAGAGCATACTTTGTTCTCCTGTTAGCATGCTTTGTCCGTCCATATCACCAAACATCTGGGTCCCAGGTACGCTTGTTTCCTAGTTGCCAAGGGGTCTTTTCACATACCGTTTGGCCTTCCCAAAGAGTGACCTTATGGTAGCCAAGTTTCTGGAAGTATCTCCCAGGTGAAGAGGCTGCACATTTTGGATCCAGTCTAACACAATGATACTTTAAGGGAGGTGTCGCCACCCGCCTGCTAGCCTTCATTTCATTGATGGGAAAAGAAAGACTTTCCCCAGGTCACAGATCTAGTACATGGTTGAGCTGGGATCCAATATGTGCTTCTTGCTCCGAGTTCAGTATTTTTTCCACATCACAAGTCAGAGTCTCTATTTGTAAACCCCACCAGTGCTGGTACATCCAAAGGCATAGAGAAGACTGGAGGAAAAGCCCTAATGCATCTTCTCTGGAACAACAGCACATAGCAATGCTGAATGAATCTGCTCTGTATCAAAGAGGACAGGACTGGGAGTTCTATGTCCAGGTCTGCTTTAGCAGCATCCAACTTAGAACTCCTTCCTTCCTTCCTTCCTTCCTTCCTTCCTTCCTTCCTTCCTTCCTTCCTCCTTCCCTCCCTTCCTTCCTTCCTTCCCCCTCCCTCCCTCCCTTCCTTCATTCTTTCCTTTCTTTTGTGCAGCTAATTGAGAAGTTTAAAAGTTCTAACTAACCTTGTATTAAAGCCCACAGTCAAACCCCTGGGATATAAAGAAAATGTTTAAAAAGAAGTAATTGGCATCAGAGTGAGTAAGTGAATGGATTCCTTCATCCAGAAGCAGAGACTGAAGTTTTGCTTTGGCTTGGACTTCCTGTGTGGATTTGCTAACAGTTGAAGTTTATTTTGTGGGATTTTTTTTCACGAGAAGATTTCCCAAGAATTGTAGCTTTATCAAAGCAAAGATGAAATTATATTTACTGTTCAAACCGTCTTGCTTTGTAAAGCAATGGTCTCAGATGTTGCTTTTGTTTAGATAAGTGCTTACTTTCTTTATTGCTGGCCTCTGTAACTCTGCGCCATCCAAGCAGTGAATTCCAGTGAAAACAGGTACTTTCAGTCTAATTATTCAGCCGAATGTTTGTCTCCCTACACCCCCAGTCTTTCCTATTCATTTTCTTTTCTTTTTTGGTACGCCTCTTTCAAAACGTAGAGTCTTTTCACATTATGGATTAGCAGAAACAACACTGTAACTGGATCTATGCTTTCTTCCTCTTTCAGCCTCCCTCTCTTCTCTCAATTCTGTGGAGGCCCCATGGAAGGTGGCAAGTAAGGGCCTGATGGGATCTATGTTCTTGGGCTACTAAGACTCTCTGCTCACACCTGTTCTTTCTACATTACTTATGAAATGGCATAAATTTACATTTGATGATTGAAAAGAAAAATAACAATTTAAAATCTTATGCTACACACCCATGTACTACTAAGAGGAAGTCGTAATGCATGCTTCTATTGTTTTGTCTCGGCTTGTTGGTTCTTTTAGCTATTTATGTACAGGAATGATGAGAAAATCTAATACCTTATTCATGACGGGCTAGTGACGTTAACTCTGAGCTACACCTGAGCCTTATTTATTTTTAACAAGACCACTTTGCTGTTGGGAGACAACAGGAGGGACATAGCATCCCTAGAATACCCAGAGAATGTAAGGCAGTTACACTTCACCCATAGATGGCCAAGAGCATCAGTGGGTACTCTCTTCCCTAACATGAGGAAATTGGGGTTCAAATAAATTTGCAACTTGCCAAGGCTATGTTGGCAAGATGATGTGAAATAGGTTTAAAAATCAACTATGCTTAATCTCAGCTACCATACATATTTAGCTGTACTTATTGACATATCTTCCTTATAGTGAGTTAGACTCTGGGAGGGACTGGCTTAGTGAAAACAGAAGACCACATTTGTCTCTTGAGAGTTACTGTTAAGAGAATAGAATTTCTAACCATTTTTTGAGGTTTGCTTTTCTGAAACCATGCGCAGCCTTTACCATTGACTTAGGTAGGACCAGGACAGAAAATAGGCATCATGTCTTTATGTGTTTCAAAGAAATGTCACAGGTCAAATTTAGTAGGTAGGTAAAGTTTAGCAAATGACCAGCATTCCTAGTTTGAACTTGTCAGTTTGTTGTGCTTGACTGTTTTACACAAGTTTTTTGGCTTGGGGCGAGTATTTTTAAATGACAAATTATAGTATTTGGGGTACTTCTCAGATACTAGGATAGGCACTTTACATCCTATCTGCCACAATTTGTGGACAAAATTCCTGCTCTAGATTGCCACTACCATAGATTTCACTCTTTATCCAGACTCTCTACACTGTGCATAAAAAATCCTATAAAATGAGCACAAAGATTCATGAAGCTTTAGATAAGTGTGAAGAGCTCCCACAGGGGGTTTTGATGGCCCTCTCCTTTTCAGGAGTGGCATTGCTTTTCAGGGTTAGAGATTTGCATTTAGTGTCATTGTTATTGTTAATATTGCATAGCAGCTCTAGTCCATCAGTGGATAAGCTGGTAAGAAAATATAGTAAATACACAAATTAAAGGCTAATATCCACATGTATGTGGAATTTCTTCAAGGGCATTGGAAACTTAAATATACGCATAATGGGAAAATCCATGCCTCATTCCAAATGCTATGAAGGTGAAGATGATTCCCATTAATAAACATCTAGTATATGCAAAAGCTGTAGAAAACTTGAAGCTAAGTACTGAATTACTTGATTAGGGAGTTCACCTACTGGAACCTTTGTGAAAAGGGAGTTGTGTTGAGGTAAAACTCTCTTGTCCCTTAAACAGTAACAAGCAACTCATTTAACACAATAGCCCTTCACAGCTAGTGTCTACTGGGATGTGCGTGCGACCAGCCTCCTACTCATTTATTAAGCAATAATAATGTGAAGTAAGTCAAACCAGGCTGCATTTTAAAGAGATACAGTATTCCTAGAATACTGAGCTATTAATAGAATTTAGGGTTGGAAAGAGGTAGACTATTTTTCCAACATGACAATTGTTTCACATCACTCCAATATTTGGAGATAAGAATGGGCTCATTTTAAAATATAAAGCAAAGAAAATCAGCCCACAAATCACAATCCCAGAGAACTTAGACAACAATGAGGATCCTAAAAGAGACTTACATAGATTTAATCTATATGGTAAGTAGAAAAAGACAAGATCTCCTGAGTAAATTGGGAGCATGGGAACTTTGGGGGAGGGTTGAAGGGGAAGGGAGAGACAGGGAAGGGAGCAGAGGAAAATGTAGAGCTCAATAAAAAAATAATAAAAAAAGAATGGGATTGTTTGAGTAAATTTTAACTGCAAAGCCGCATGGCATACATGCTCTAAGGTCTCTAAGGGTCAAACCAATCGGGCTTAGAAACAGCTTACATGGCATGGCTTTTCTTTCCTGTCAATTTGATGTGCTGATAATGCTGAAGTTCTCACTACCACATTGGCAAGCTTTTCCACCCACAGGGAGAATAAAGTCCTCCAGATGGAACTCAGTTCTCCACCATCTTTTGCTATAGAAGCAATCTCCTGAATTAAACATAGTCTATCACTCTTCTCATGTGACTGTAAGACGACTGGCAGTGCCAGAACTGTCATCATGCAGACGCTTGGTTCTTAGGGTAGTGTTTGTTACCTTCATTCAATGCCCAGGGGATGCAACAACACTGCAATGTGAGATGTCAGACAAATCCCAGGAAGAGAATGCCAGTCGGGGTGTGTTCAGCATTCCATGCAAGCAAGGGACGCTTTTCTCCCACCCCTTCTAACCCTTACAAACACTTCCCTGACATGCTATCTGCTTCAAAAAGAGACAGACACGTTTAAAGACTTAGTGCTCGGAACAGTCACCGCACACACTGTGATTTTGACAAGCTGATGGATGGGAAGAAAGTTCTGGTGCTTTGGAGCAGACAACAGTGGATGACAGTGCATGCTTGCCAGAGTAGATGTCAAAAGAGAGCAGCCTATTTGTCATGAATTCAGACTAATAAAAAATCTCCAGAACAAGATGGCCAAAACTGGGTCTTCCTATGAGGTTTTGGTTGCAATTTAGAGTTTCTTTCTTTACATTCTAAGGCAGGTGGAAAGAGACTATAGATCACTTTGACTCCAAACAGCATGCAGACATTGCTTTGAGTGAGACACAGGAGACTTTGATTAGAAAGGCCAGAGCCAGATTAGCATGAGCACTATGAGGAACGATCGTTTAGGATTAGAGGAAAAGATGGTTTAGGAACTGAAACAAAATGAATCATGTTAACTCAAGACAAGCAGAGCAACTCCAGATGGGAGGGGCTATGTAGGGAAGAGCATTTAGACTCCGAAGTTTCTTATTTCAAAGATGTAAAGCTCTGATTAGATGCTTTTATCAAATTGAGAAAGATCTGTAAGTAAGTAAGTAAGAGGATGAAAATGGGTAGTAGCTGACTTTAAAAATGTTGTTCAGAGGGGTTCAATACAGACTAAAGAATACCTGCAGGGAAGAACCCCTGTGCTGCGTGGACCACCAGGGCCTGAGCATGCTGCCTGCCTCCTGGCCTGCGCAGGTAAATAGTGTAATTCGAGGAAGGCTTGTTCAAGGCTAGGGGTGGTAGAATTTCAGGATAACCCAGGACAGAGTATGATCAAAACAAGTAGCTTCTGTAAGAAGCTAGGGCAAGCTCCTGAGGCCATATTTGAGGTAGGGATGTGGCTAGGAAGAAAGTTGTTTATGAAAGCAAGAAGAGTATATATGAAAATCCCATTTAAGTCACCATTTATATTCAAAATTAAAATGCAGGGACTAATTACATAAGGTTTTAGACTTCATCTTTCAGATAAGGATTGTTCTTTGTTAAGAACCAATTCAAAGCAAGTGTATGTAGTCAACCGATTTTTATCCTGTCTGGTTTGTTTTGTACTTAAACATGAATGGGCTGTGGACCATGTACTCCTGGTTCCCCTTTTCTAGGGTCAACCCTGATAATAATTTGCAGTCTAAAATAGAATACAAATGGGGTCTCCATCAATCATTGGTGACCTAAGTAGAAGGTAATTTTGATGCTGTAATACCAATCCTTTTCTTGGGTTCCCCAGAATATTGACTCTCTTTTGTGAACTATAATGAAAAAGCTGTATTTTTGCATATATATGTTATATATAAATATATGCATTATACACACACAATTGCATTTCTAGTGTGGGGTATGCTAATAACTGCAAAGAGAAGGTATTGCCTTAAATGTACTGAGAATACTGCTAGAGAGTACAAACCTCTCCTTCCTAATTCACAGATGATTTCCTCTTACTGCACAGTAGAACTCATCTGGCCCAGAAAACATGCCGTTGTTAGATGTCCAGAGCAAGGGAAGCTTGCTCCCTTTGGCCTCTCCTTATCTGAACATGAGTATCATCTCCTTTTTGCTACATGTCTCTCAATGTTCTGGACAGGGGCATCTTTACCTCTCCAGCTGGTATTGATGTTGAGGGGATGTGGATGGTGTGGCTATCCCCTGCTTATCTGATTAGTTAACTACCTTTATTCTTTTTTTTTCACTTTTCCAGATAGAGGAAACAAACAAACAAACAAGTAGGATACTAATGACAATTTCCTGAAATCACTATGATAATTTGGTATGAGGCTGTTCAAGACTCTAGGAAGACAAAGAAACTAGGATTAAAAAAATATAAATTTGACTGGAAGAGACATCTTTGCAAGCCCTGGACAATCCTCATGATGGCTTTGAAGTTACCAAAGGGGAGAGTTCCTTTCTTCAAATGCTTTATGGCAACCTGGATAAAAAGGGTCATGCAGTATTTACAATGATCTGCTTATGATAAATCAGACACATAGATTCATGAAAATGTTCCACTTCGATGGCTGTTGGAGGAGAGTTTTGTTAGCAATGGTATATCCATCCCAGAGACCTAGGAAAACAAGTATTCCATGGCTTGTACCCCAGTGGCCAATGAAATGAAGTGGCTTCATCCTGCTGACAAAGACTGAAGAGAGAGTGTCAGAAACTAGAGAATGCTCATGTACCTGTGGTGGCTGTGGTACTGATGGTTTTGGTCCGGATGCTGGGAGCAATTCCAGAGAGGTAGACAATGAAGTCAGTACTAGGGGGGAGCCCTGAGATGTGGGCAGTTCGTTCAGCACCAGATATATTACGTTCTGTTATTTGCAGCAACCTATTGGAATCAATAATTTCAATAGTAAACATGTCGAAGATCCCGTCGGTCGCTGTCCAGGAGAGATTGAAGCTCTCATGAGTTATGCCAGAAACATTTAAGTTTCCAATTTGAGGTTCTTTGGCTGAAAAATGAGAAAGTAGGAGAGAAGAAACAAATTGATTATTTGTTTGGTTGTGTTTTGAGGTGGAGATGGTTAATAGAACGAACCATGCCTGGGGAGAAAGATTTGATAGTTCAAGGTTACAGCGAGACAAAGCGATGCTACCAGTAAAAGTCAGTGCCAATGAAAGAGAAAAGGGTTTTGTTAAGAGAAAAATGAACAAAGGAAGGTACCGTTATTAGATTTTTCTACTCTACATTTGCCACTCATGATCAGGCCTGGCAAGACACTTCAGCACAGGAGGTGAGCTGGCTGGTTTCAGTGGGAATGGCTTTATCTTAGCTCTACCTGCCTCCCAGAGCTCTGCCTCAGGGTCATGAGGGTTGACAGCTGCTAGGCTCTTGAGCTGCACTCAGGGACCAAGCACTTTTCCTGCTTTAGTCGTTCTTTACTTTTTTTTTACTAACGAGTGCTAAGTAATTCTGACACCATGGCCCTCCCTGGGTGGAACCTTGAGGCTTCAGATTTTGTCCATTGAGAGGATGCACCCACCTCTCAGCACAACTCTTGATAATTTTTCATACTTTAGATAAGGGACAGCTAGCTGTTCTC
The DNA here is from genome assembly GCA_001685075.1 of Bramus lutescens. Taxonomy (NCBI): domain Eukaryota; kingdom Metazoa; phylum Chordata; class Mammalia; order Rodentia; family Cricetidae; genus Bramus; species Bramus lutescens. The sequence continues at coordinate 90,934 of LOEQ01002704.1, forward strand.
ATCATCTGTTAAAATGGCACATTCTCTCTTCCTTGTGTCTTTGTGGGCCAAGAAGGCTAGTCCTCCATTGCCCTCCAAGACAGCTGAGCCAAACAGTTCAGCAGGCCATTTATCCAAGAAATAAAACTTTGCTGAAGAGATGTCCTGCCAGAGCTTTTGCTTTCCTGAGTGGTAGCAATCTGGCTTGCAGAGGGTGTGCATGGGGAGTGCTTGTGAAGCTGATACAATCTGTGCAGTTAGGAGTAAGACCCCTAATCTCAGAGACACAGAAGAGTTACAGCCCTTCTCCTCTACAGGCTAACTCATCAGAGACAAGAATGTTGCTACCATAAAACAGAATATAGGCAGCATCCAAACCACAAGATCTGCAGGAAAGATCAGAAGTGGTGGGTGATTGCTCTGTCTTCTGGGAAGGAGTCGTTTGTGAATGTCAGACTAGAACCCAGAGGAGCATTCAGGAAAGCCTCAACTGCAGTCCCCGGGCATTCTGAGGTCACGGTTCACACAGCACGCCCGTGTTTTGAGTATCAGTAACAGTGCTCAGAACGAGTGAGGCAAAATCACCGAATCAACAAAGATGTAAACATTTTCTGTGAATGTTTACTCACAGTAATATGAAAAGGAGAGCAGTCTTTTGGAAAGCAACTCCTCAGCGCACACGGTATGATGAGCCACGGAAAACAGGGTTAGGAAGGGCTGTTCACTTGGGCAGACTCCCAGAGGCCACTGAATGTGGAAAGCATTTGGAACTGAAGAGTGGGATGAGTAAAGCAGAATGCTCCGCTGATGTGGGGGTTGAGAACTAGCCACTCCAGGACCAATGCTTCAGGGAGCAGCTCTATTCACAGAGCAAAAAGGGAATATTAGCACTGTTCCATCTGTAGCCTGGGATACTCCTTGCTCCAAGGGCTACTGCTGAAAACGTTCTCTTCAGGATATTCTCAAGTCCAGATTGTATGCTGCCTCTCTTTGGTCAGCTATTTAGTAATTTGATGTTCATACAATGACTCTGCTTCTGAGAGAATTGCCTACACAAGGGTAATTCCGTTCTCTTCTGCTCACTTAGTTTAAAAGAATCACTGGTTAAGTATAAGCCCTGTAGGACCCATCTCCAGGAGGGATTTTGAAATAGTGAAGTATCATTTTCAGACAGTAAGTCACTAAAATAAATGATCTGTGCTCTACCAAAACTCACATGTGTGAGGATGGGCTTTCTCTTTGCCAGGCTTGGAGATGGGAGTTAAAACCAACAGGTTGGTTATCCATTGACCTTCATTCAGAGACGTCATTGTAGGAATGGCCAGGTAAATCGTGAGAGTGGGCATTGAAGAGCAGAAGGAGCAGTATCTTACATGACTCATTATTGCTGTGGTCAAGGAATTGGGATGAAGGAAGAGCTCACAGAAAGGGCTCTGAGCATGCACCATGCATGGAAAAGTCTCAGCCATGGAGAAAAGTTAATTCTCTTGCCATTTCTTAGGAGAGAGAGAGAGAGAGAGAGAGAGAGAGAGAGAGAGAGAGAGAGAGGAGGAGAGAAGAGAGAAAAGAGAGAGAGAGGAGAGAGAGGAGAGAGAAGAGAGAAGAGAGAGAAGAGAGAGAGAAGAGAGAGAAGAGAGAGAGAGAGAGAGAGGAGAGAGAGAGAGAGAGGAGAGAGAGCAGGGAAGCATAAGGACTGTTGTGGGCAAGGGGAAGATACCTGTGGAGGTCTCAGCAGAGAGCACCGCTGTTCTATAGCTTGGGAGCACCCCATAGATGGAGACTCTATAAGGAGTGGCAGACTTGAGGCCTGGTATTTCCACAGCACGGAGGCTACCAGGTACTGTGAAATTCTGAGTAGCCTCCACATTGTTGGCCTCCTGCACCTGAATAACAAAGTGCTTATAGGCCAGGTCATCTGTGGTCCAGTTGAGTGTGAAGCCATCCCAGCTGACCTCGGTCACGGATAAGCCTCTCAGCTGAGGGAGCTCCTCTGAAGAAGGCAGAGAGGTTTCTGTCAGTGAGCGCTGCAAACTGAGCAGGAAAGTCAAATGCCCACAACCCAACTCCAGGAAAGCAAAAGAGGAGAGAGAATGTTTTGGTTTTGGTAACACCTGGTCTCTGGGTATTTTTGGGTCCACATTTTGACACTCTGGTTATAGTTTTGTTGAAGAGTTGAAAATAGTCAGAGAAGGAAAATTTGCATCATGCCTCCTTGACAGGCAAAATCATGGAAGTCTGCAGGAATGCACAGGCAGTGGCTAAGGGCAGCAGGGAAAAGGTGGGATTGGGATAAGGGTAAGGAAGTAGAGTAGTGAGAAGCACAGAATTTGGAGGTCCATAGACCTGGGTTAGAATTCTGACACTGGCAAACTGTGTCAGCGTGCAAATCTTGCTTTCTCTCTGAGCCTTCAGCTTTAAATAGAATTGACAGTACCATCCCATTAGGTTCTATGATGATGACTTAATATTTATCAACATCTTCATATCATACATTAATCATAGCAAATGTCTGATAAATGGCAACTTCAAAAATAGAGCCCTCTAATGTGTCTTGGGGCATTGCAGTCACATGAGAGAGGCTGACTTGCCTCATTTTATTACTTGAAGTTATAAAAGATCATCTGTGGCTGGCTACCTGCACTGCACTTGGACTTCTGAACCATACACTGTCTCAAGTTCTGACAGGCGTTCTGGTTTCTCTGAGCTTTTCCCAGCTTTCAAGGACATGAGGTTACACAATAGATTCCTGGTTTGGCTCTCACTCTCCCACCTTCTTCACTCTTGGCTTGAAGTTTGTGTCACAAAAGCAAGGCTGGATGAAATGAGCCTGCTTACTTTTTATTAAGAGTGATTCTGTGCTGCTAAATGGTGCAGATGTAAATGGAGCAAAGCAGGGCCCACCATCAGTTTTCTTTTATTACGTAAGAAGAATATTTAATGTGGTCATTATTGCCCAATAAGAAAGTATGAATTTGGGGTAAGGAAAATGTCCCTGTTTGGGATTCAGTACAGTCTCAGGCTCTCATTCTGAAACAAAGTGGGAAGACTGTGTTTACATGAATGCAGCTGTGTGTACAAACGTGCACATCTTTCTTATGTATTTACAGTAATGGCCAAATTTACACCCACACACATACGCACATACGTGTGTGTGTGTGTGTGTGTGTTTGTGTGTGTTTGAGAAAACTCTTGGTAATTTGGTGGCATTATCAAAATCCTAGGCACGTGGATAGGGGCCAGCATCAACATTTTTTGCCACCACACATTTGATCACACACGGCAGCCCCCTTGGGAGCTATGTCTGGACCCCTTCTGAATAGCATATAGCTTTCTGTGATAGATGGAACAGCATATTTTCAATGGACAATTTGAGATGGACTGGCTTTTTTCCCCTTCATATTAAAAGAAAAACATTAAACTTAAATGTCCTGTCCTTTCCTGGAAATGTTCTTATTCCAAGTGTCTTTTATAGAAAGAGTCCTATATAATTTCTGGTCAAGATGGCTAGATCATATTCCAGATCTGAGGAGATATGACTAGGAATTGGGTATTACTTATTGCCTTTAAGGGAACCTGCTGCCTCTGCTATTCTGTACCAGGACTGGTTTTACAACTTTGGTGGCTATTCTGGTTGTCAACTCAATTACAACTGGAATTATCTAAAACCCAAGCAGCTGGGTACACCTGAGAGGAATTTTTTTTTAAATAAAATACTTGAAGCTGGAAGACCCACATTCAATCCTGACCATTTGAGGTGGGAGGATCCAGCTTTCATCCGGGCCACACCTCCTGCTGACAGCTCATATAAAGCGGATGGAGAAGGGAAGCTCCCTCTCTGACTGCTTGCTCTCACTCTTACTGGCGAGTTTATTCCTTCACTGGCATTAAAGTCCACTTCTTCAGGATTCCAGTGTATAATAAAGGCCAACTGAGACATCCAGCCTTGTGGAATCCATTATTAGATTCTTGGACTTTCTGTTGGTAGACGGTCACTGCTGGATTACAGCCTGTAAGCCATTCTAACAAATCCCATATACTCATTTTATAACTTTGGTTCCTCTAGGACACCCTGAACAAGACAAGTATAAACTTAGCTGTTCACTGCTCAACAACTGGCTACATGACACACTTTGTCAAGTTATTTCATTTCTTAGTTTACCTGTTTCTCACAGCAGGGTTCTAAAGCAGGGAAATTATTTTTTATTTGAAGATGAGAAAAGAAAGCCCAGAGATACAAAGCAATACATCCTGAAATAATATTCAGTTTGTAATATGGAATTCTAGCCCAGACCTGATAGTCACAGACTAATGTGCCAATCATATTCAGGTAAGACTTCCAATGCATGAGGAATTTTTCCTACTTTAAGGACAGGCTGACTTTTATTACATCTCTGGTCCAGAAAGCCCCATGTCCCTGTTGATGGCCTCTACAACAAGTGGTTTAGTATGGAGGTCCCTCATTTTGCCAGACAGGGTTACTGTGAAGGGAATATCAGCCCTGAGAATTTCTGTAGTGTTTAGGATACCAGGAATGGTGAGATGATGAGCTCCTTTTGCCTGGTCAACTTCTTTGACCCAAGTGATAAACTAACTGGACATAAGTCCTGTCTGGTGTGGTCCAGTCCAGTCTGAGAACATCCCAGCTAAGCCTGTCACTGTGAGGTTGCCCAGACCAGAATCTCTTCTGTGTGAGGACACAGAGATGGAATTACTCCAGTGATATGGGGTTTGGCTAAAGTAGGGATGAACTGTTTGGTTAGTGCTGACTACAGACTGATTTATTGCAATATTGAGCACACTCCAGTTGTCGGCATTAAAACCATGTTTTCCCTTCAGCCTCTGGGAATAAAAGGCAGTTTTAAAAATTGTTCAAAACTTTCATTCTCTACACTCAAATAGGGCTATGGGAAGCTCTTAAGTGTTCTAAAAATGAGCTCAGATAGATTTTATTTTTCACTTACAAACTGTGCTTTCCAACTTTTTAGATGTTATAATTGAAACTTACTTTGCAAGATAAGTCAGCTCTCATTTTTGAAAAAGAAGTGTAGGCTTAGTGCAGGACCTGGCCAAACAATAGACAAGGCACTTGAAAAGAAGCAACAGTGATCCCCTGGTACTTCCCCAACATGGAATAGGATAAACCCTGTTTGCAAACTTGCTTCTTCTCGAGCAGAGACAAGGGTTGGAGAAAAGGAATGAATGAGTCTAGAATACCTGTCAAGACTTCAACAGAGAGAGGGTCTGTGCTGGAGTCCTGAGTGAGCCCTTGGATGCTGATCCGGTAGCGAGTGGCTGCTTTGAGCCCAGGTAGGTCCACTGACCTCAGTCCTCCAGGGACTGTGAGGTTCTGGACACTCTGGACCATGTCAGCCTCTAGCACCTGAATGAGAAAGTTCTGATAGGCCCCTTCAGGGGCCGTCCAGTTGAGCCTGAGGGCATCCCAGCCCACCTCCGAGACTGAGACCTCTCCCAGATTGGGAGTTCTCCCTAGAGAAGGACAAAGAACGAATTTAATTTAATTTAATTTAATTTATGTTGTTAGACCCAGGGAATCCTGATCACAAACAGGGTCTATATCCCCCGAAAACGTGACTTTCTTTAGACAAACATACACCATGCAACTTTCTAAGCTTTGGAAAGAGCAAAAGAGGAAGTGTAGGGACAAACTGTCCTAAATTTCAGGGAATTCAGGAATCAATTCTGTGGCTAATATTTTTTTTTTTGACTGAAGCACTTAATCATCCCTAATGTAGGGCCCACATGCTTGGATCATGTGGATTGTCCCAGACGGTGAACTCCATACAGCAGCAATGTGTTGCCTGTGGGAAATGTTAAGGTGGCCTTGGAACTGCGTTACTTGATGACGTGGCTCTCCAGCATCAGACCCCATGACACTATAGCTTGTGGCTGGCAAGGCCACTCCAATTTCATGGTGTATGATTATCCTTGGTCACTTTTCTGTTGGGAAAAACAGAAGTTTTAGGGATAAAGGTAGAAAGTACCTGTGGAGGCCTCGGCAGAGAGCACTGGTGTTTTAGAGCCCTGGGCTACCCCATAGATGGAGACTCTATAAGGAGTGGCAGACTTGAGACCCGGGATATCTGCAGCCCGGAGGTTGCCAAGCACTGTGAAGTTGTGAGTAGCCTCCACCTTGTTGGCTTCCTGCACCTGAATGACAAAGTACTCATAGGCCAGGTCATCTGTTGTCCAGCTGAGTCTGAGGGCATCCCAGCCTGTCTCAGTCACGGTGAGATTTTGCAGGGAAGGTGCTCGTTCTGAACAATGACAGAGACAAGGTCAATTATACTGTTCTTCAATGCTTGCCTTTCCAGAACCCAAAAATCCACTGGCCAAAGCCGATAGAGTCTATGCCAAGCTGCTGCCACTGTATGCTCAGTGGTGCTGTCCCCATCAAAGGCAATAGATAGGTTAGTACAGTACTGACTTTACCTTTGTACATTGATGAGTTTTCTTTTGGAAATACACTTTCCTATTGACAAATGTCCTAGAGAAAACTCTAGACAGTTGTGTGCTAGACTCCACACCTCAGTTTTCATTTGGCAAAGTAGTTTTTATTACAACGAGTTAGCCTCAGCTGCTCTTGGGTCTTTGTCCAGCACACTGAATTTTGTGTCTGCTTAGGTTTGCTTAGGCTTCTCTTTGTGCTCTCTTGACCTCTCCTGAGACGTCTGCTGCAGTTTAGTTTTGACATTTTAGTTTGTGGAGTTCGGATCAGTTTTCATAAACCACTCCAACGGAGAGTAGAGATAAGTTAATACTACTGCTACTGCTGAACTGAGGCAGATGATACACTTTTGGAAGGTTGATCCTTATTGCCTGGGATCTGGGAGAAGCAATTTATTAGATTGTGTTATAATTTGATTCACCGTCTTTGTCTCCAGAACATAGAAATGTGGCAGTCTTCCTTGTCCGAATCTGCCTTACAGGGGTCATTTGCCTGCCTTGAGTTTGCATGGACTCTGCATGACCTACAGACAAAGATTTCTTTGGAGATGGATTCTGAAAATTGGAGAATCCTGAAAATGCCTTGGCTTCTTTGAAAAACCAAGCCATTTTTTTTCCGTTTGTGTAGCTTCTGATTTCAAATGAGCCCTGCATGACCATGAAAACAGCCTTTTGACTTGAAAAAGTCAAATAGTCTGCAAATTGACAGAGGTCATTCAGTTAGCAAGAAACACCCATTGCTTTTCTAGAATCTATTTTGTTAAGGTTTTCTGAGTTATCCTATATTACTAAAGTTGCAATGTTTCAAATTTCTCTTTTAAATGTATTTTGGCCTAGAACATGGGTACATAAACTCTGACAAACTAGTGGGCTACATCTGGCCTGATGCCTGATACCAGCTTTTACATTTGGAAATCATTGGTTAAAAAAAAAATCCAAAGAACGATATTCCATGATGCATAGAAGTCAAATGAAATTCAATTTTTTTGCGATAGAAATGGAGCTTTAGTGGCTACCTATTCCTCCATCTTTCCCCTTCTTTTTTAAAGGTGTATCAAGAAAGACCTATGACTTGGTACATCTGAGCAGTGTTTGATCACATCTACAATGGATGCTATTGGTAGGTCACCCTTCTCATCTGGCCATCAAACACACGCTCAGATAAGTAAAAGCCTAAACTTCCACTAATAAACTTATGTGAATGACAGAGGAATTACAGTGTGGGAGAAGGATGTGTGGGGGTTGCCTTGAATAAAGATGCAGCAGCAACCGTTGAAGTAGGAACCTGGAAGCTGTATGTAAATGCTGGCTGACTCTTCATTTCCAGTATGAATGATATATTGTGGGCTCACTGCAGCATCAGCCAAGGGTTCCCGGTGCCTACTTGTACCCCAGCTTTCCTGGCATCTCATGATGAAAAGGCTATTGTCCTCTCAAAGCTGTGCTTCAGAATCTACCCTCTGAGCAATGTCAGTGGGGCTAGAAAATCAGAATTTCCAAGTCTGTGTCATCTGTGCTCAGGGCAGGCTGGGCAGCTGCAGTGAGGACTCTCTCGCCATCTCTTCAGCCCTTAAGATTCCCACCATTGTATAGATGGTGGTGACCACTAACTGGCAGCCTACTTGCTCTTTGTATGTGTGAGGGAATGATTTTCCCACAGCAAGGAGAAGGTTAAATGCAAGTCTGAAGACCACCACAAGGCTTCAAATGTTCCAAACTTATTTTCTAGAGATAACATACTTGAAATATAAAGTTTAAATATATAAATATAACTGCCTTGGACCTTTCTGGTAATTCTTAGTAACTACCAAGAATGAAGCCAAAGACCCAGGATGTCCACCTTCTATAGCTGTCCCCATATAGTCTCAAGCCTGGGGACCCATGTTTTTCCTCTTGGGCACCCAGCATGACCATGCTTGTTTCATGACTATGAAGCATCCCATGACTCCGGGTTTCATAGATGCTGTTCAACCTTCTGGAAATGAGACTGACCCTCCCTACTCTCTCCTCCTTTTGTTCTGTGAGGACTCAGCCCAAGGGCACCTCTTCTGAGATTACTCTGACCTCTTTGTCCCCTTTGGCAAGTGGGTTATGGGGACCTGATATTCGGGTGGAAGCTTCATCCTAGCCCCTGGCATCCATATATCCAAAGAGTCTGGAATGTTTGGGTGGAAATTCATCCCAAGCCCCCTTGCCCTGGGAGTTACCTCAGTCCAGACTCCACCTCTGAGAAAGCCTGCCAAATGATGACCCCTCCCCAAAGATGCTCAAGACCACTCCCACAGGATATTTAAACTGTCCCCCCCCCAGAGAACTAACTTATGGTTTTCTGGTCTTCTTTCCCCAGCACCTCTCTGGTGGGTTGGAAGGCCACACAGGAGCATTGGTATCAATTAAATCTGGGCTTTTTGCTATTTGGTTTGATTTGGTCTGATTTGGATTATTGTGTCAGTGGAGAGGTTTATTGGGGTGCAGAAACTTTTGCCTGCCTCTCCCCTCTTCTCTGCATCTGTAGCAGTAGAACTACATCCTTTGAGTCTGGGTTGCATCTCTCTCATCGCAGTGCACTGTTTCTAGAACAGTTTTTTCCTGAATGCACCTATTCTGTCAAACTCTGCATGCAATCAGTATAAATAGGCATTGACAGGATAAATATTTGAATAAACTTCAGTTTGCTCCAAAGACTATCAAAATGGTAAATCAGAGCAAAATGTCCTCTAATACCATACCTGAAGCTTTGGTTCGGAACAAAACTTCAGCTTTCTGTCTCCCAACTTCACGTGAGTCACTGAGTATCAGTAGTGAGTCGTAGATTGTTGTGGAAATATGCTTCATGGCCTTGGCTTCTGCCTATTGTTTTTCTTTGTGTCTCTTACTGCTGACAATGAACTCATAGCCTTGGCTTTAGGCAGAGTTTAGTTAATGAGAATGTGAAAGAAGAAAGAGAAGAGGAAAAACTGAGAGAATAGATGAGAAGATGGGAGAGGGAGAGTTGAGAGGAGGGAGACAGACAAGAGAATATGGCTAACCACACTAGCTTTCCTCCATGCTGAAAGGGAGCACTGCCTTTCTCCTTACCCCACCTTCCTTTGATCTTTCTGCTTCCTTTCCTCCCTCATTTCATCCTCTCTCTTTTTAACATTCGTATTAAACAGGCTTAAAGAATTCCGAAAGAACAACTACCCTGTTCCTTTGTCTTGAAGTGTGTTTAACAGCTGCTAAAGCAGAGAAGGACCAAAAAA
>LOEQ01002704.1:100661-120392 GCA_001685075.1 Bramus lutescens
CAAATGTGGTGATGCTGGCTTGCTGGCTCCAGGGCTGCCGGATCCTGGCTTTGGATATGTTCCAGGCACTGCTGCAGGCAACAGCAGACCAAGGAGACCGTCCCTACATTCTGGTCATGGGGAGGAGGAGGTCAGGGACAATGAGGTGAATACTGCCACTCTCAAGTCAGTAAGTGTCCAAGGAACCATGGAGCGGCAGCAGGTGTAGACCAGGGTGGGAACTTTCACAGAGGGTTCAGAGGATGCCTTTGTCTCCAATAACACTTGAAATCAATGAGACTAGAGAGAATGCTGTGTGGAAAACTGGAGACCAGTATAACAAAAGGTTTAAAGGCTTGAAGGAGGAGGCAGGTTCACTGAACATACAAGGTGACTGTCATGCCGTGGCCAAGGACACACGTCCTGGAAAAGGCCTGCATGTGGACCACTGCTATGACTGGAACATGGGGATTCTTTGAAGAAAACACATGGGGGCCACTGATTCTCTGCTTTCTCACAGCATCCGTAGATAAGAAGTATCTTGCAACATCTACCTCCAAAGATGCAGGACTGGATTTCCCTTCTGGGGGTTGAAGTAATGACTCTGGGAAAGAGGAGACAGCAGAGAAGACAGAAAGGGAGGAAGGAGAAGGACATTTTCTTCCTTCTTATATTGCTGATTCATTTTAGATCACTTGGAACATTATAATAAATACATGTAAAGCTGAATTGCTAAAGTTGAACTTTGAGATTCGTCTGTTTTTAATTCTACTTTGCTACCTTTGATTAACTGAACTGTGAGAGGCTATTTCTGTCAGGGATGCTTGCAAGGGAAAACTAATCAAAGGTAAGGAAAACAGGTGACCATGTGACACACTTTTTCTCTAACACCTGAAGAGTGGAATGTATGCAGTTATTGCTTAATATATGCTTGTTAATGAAAATGGAAGCTAAGACTTCCACTTGCCAAATCTTAAAGAATCTTGAGAACTTAATGGCTCAAATTGAATGTGTCATTTTTCATATAACAAAAATTGTTTATCTGCCAGATTCTCTCTTCAGCTCAGTTCCTGAAGAAATGTGACAAGAAGGAAGATTGGTGGGGAGGCTGACACAGTTGGAAGGGACCCGGATCAGCCTGGGAGAGCCAGGAACCTCTTAGTGACTGAAAACAAAGGGAAGGTGAGAAGGGTGCTGAGGCAACTTGGGGACAAGTGTGACTTTCCTGGGACACCTTGAGGAAAGCAAGAGACCTGTAATAAAAACACCCCAAGGAAGAAGTCCAAATAATGAATCCAAATAATAATTTCAGGTAATGAAAAGAAAAAGTAAAGTTGTCGTTAGTTTAAGGAAGAGAACGAAGGGAAGTAAAGGGTTCCGTGGAGCACACCATTCTGAAAAAAAAGAGAGAGAAAAAAGCACCACGAACAAGGCAAACACTGCTCCCCATGTTTTACATTTCCCCATTAGAAATACTTAACAATCAGAATTTCATGATGAGGGAGCTTGGTTCATCTGACTGACAGGAGGAGGAAAAGTCAATCTTATAAAAGACAAGGAAGCTGCCCTTTCAGTGTGGCAGACGTTACTTCATGAGGATAGAAAGGAGGATGTTTCCCCCCTGGGCATCACATTCAGACCTTCTGATGTATGCAAAGCTCTGCCACCCAAAGTCAGCAGATGACTTGGGGAAGCTCAGGGTGACCTACCCGTGGATGCCTTCACATGCACAGGCTTGCTCTTGTGTCTGCCCTTCTCGGCAGTGAGAAGGACAGTGTATTCTTGCCCTGGCTCCAGATCTGTCAGGACATGGGAGGTGGCATCCTTTGCCAAGTGGATCTCTTTTGACTGGCCTGTGGGGAGGCTGTAGTTGAGGCGGTATCTATCAAACTTAGCCAGTGGTGTCTTCCAGAATAGAGTCAGACTGTCCTGTGAGGTTTCAGACACCTGCAAGTCCTTGGGTGCATCAATTTCTGAAGAGAGAATCAAGAGGGATATGATTTAGATTGCAAATCAAAAGGAGTTGTGTAGTTGCAGGATAGTCACCTGACTGACCTTTGATAGACAGGTGCCATTCATTGCACACTACCTTTTGGGATTTGGGGGAAAATTAAAATGGAGTGGTTTATCTAAATTATGAAATGCTACTTAAGAAAGCATTTCCAAGAGACAGACAGTTGGTCTCAAGAATGCTAAAGGACAAAAAAAAAGACACTTAAAACCAATATATTGAAACCTAATGCCCAAAAGAATGCTATTCAGATGTGAGGGTCATCATCAGGCACCATGGTTAGGTTCAGTGGCCAAACCACAGAGACCCAGAATGACCTCAGGCCCTTTGGTCACTTGAAGAGAGAGAGTCAAGACAGACATCTCAATGGTCAAGACAGAGAGCCCTCAATAGGCACTGATTTTCTAGCCCTTTTGACCTTACTTGTCAGCACCAAGACTGTGAGAAGAGATCTTTCTCTTTATAAAGCTACCTGGTCTAAGGCATTTTGTTGCTGTAGCCCAGGTTGATGGATACATCCCACTTATATTTTTGGTTGCTAGCCTAGCCTTTAAAGACAGAATCATCTCTCTGGCCCCATTCCACTTACTGAAGTCAGTGAAATGGTGAAATTACATCTGTGATGGAGAGTGCTAAGTGAATTCTCAGGGTTATAAAGAAAGGGCAAGGGGGAAGTGGCCATTGTGAGATATTCCAACATGGGTACTCAGGATGCAATGCAATGATTCTGAGTCTCTGTTGTCCATGCCTTTGCAAACCTACATGTGATGAGATGCCAGAGCTAACACACACATGTCCACATATATGTGCATGCATATGCATGCACACACATATGCACATACACAGTGTATGTAACACTACTGAAATATAAAGTCAAGAGCTTGTATCCAGTAATAGAATTATTCTTTATGCAATCTATTACTTTGAGGGAAACTGAATGAAGGGTACAGAAGTATCTCTGAATGATATTTCATTAACTGCATATAAATCTACAATTGTCTCAAAATCACAGTGCATACATATGGATATGTTATATATGTACATAAAGATGATGCATGTATATGTACAGCTAGATTTTGCATCCCAAGGAAACCCAACCAAGTATGATCTACATCTCACACACCCCAGCCTCTCTTCTCTTCACAGGTCCGCTGGAAGCTGCTGGGAGGCAGAGGAGTGGTTTTCTTTGCAAAATATAAAATTTTTCAGGGAAAAAAAAACACTTTAGGAAAGAAGCAGTGGCTCCAAATCCTTTAGCCCTTGCTGGTCTTTATCCAAGGCTGCACTATAGGATACAATGGGATCCGGGGGCTGCACTGTCTATATGGGTATTTTAATATTTGCCTGGTAGAGGTATTTTCTCAGTTGCTAAAGGTAAACTTCATATTTGTACCTATTAAACTGGCTATTTTGAAAGGGTAGGTTGACAAAATAAAAAATGTATGCCTTTTATAAGGTCTGATTCCAATTTTTCTTTCAAATTCCTTTATTCTCTTCCCTCTCTAGAGAATTGTGTTAGGATGTTCCCTTGGGCTCCGTGGTCCTAGAGACCCCTTTCTCCTCTGAATTCCTACATTTTATAAATACACTTCTCTCAGCAGCCCTGGCTTGCCTGCTCCGTCTACCTCAGCAATGGTGGGGCTCCCATGGACCTCACCTGTGGCTGCGTTGATGGTTGCCGGGTCACTCTCCTTGTCTCCCTTCACAGCAGAAACGCCAATGCCATATTCAGCTCCTGGCCTCAGACCTAAAAGAGAATATGTAGGTAAGGATCATCCTAGAAGTGGGCAGGGTCTCAGGGAACTTTAAGAGTGACCCAGGCTGGACCCTGGCCACTGTTATTTCTGTACGCCCATCATCTGTTGCAAACTAATTTGGAACATTTACAGCAAGAGGAATGGATGGAAGCTGGTCTTTTTTCCTACTCTTTGGCAGGATGAAAAATAGGGACACCTGGCTGCTGGCTCCTGTTCTTCTGTAAGAGCTCACCTGTGAGTGTTGTTTTGGTTGTGGCTTGCTGGCTCTTGGGAACATCAACCTCAGCATGGTCACCTCCTGAGATAGGTGCGTACTTAATTCTGTAATTGTCGATGTCAGCCTTGACATTCCTCCACTCCAAGGAGATGCTGTTGTCTGTCTGGGAGACACGGCGAAGGCTCTTGGGTGCATCCAGGCCTGTTAAGGAAGAGAAAGGAAGCTTGGCATTACACCAGGCACCAGGAAAGTAGATTTGACATTTCTATCAGAGATTCAAAAGGCTCCTGCCCATGGATGGAAAAGTCAGAATTCCCCACAGTCCCTGTCTTGGTAGCGGATACACGAATTAAACAAAGAGCACAGGTGTGGCTCCTTTCTTAATGATTTATCGGCTGCATTTTTTTTCTTTTTTTTTTTTTGTGTTTGTGTCAGAAAAACAGAAAGCTCCCAAAATAAGACTGTGAGTGAGTGTGAAAACTATTCAGTTGACTTAGTGGATTCTTAATAACTTAGAGATGACCACTGGTTCTTACTAAACTCCTGTAAGGCGTGTACGGGATGGACACCATTGAAGTAATGCCATTTGCTAAGATGCCAGGCAAATGCCTTTACCCACCGAGCTACTACATTTTGACTAGGAATTTGTCCAGAGTATCAGACCAGCAACTCCTCATTTTCTCTTCTCTCCTTCTCACTCCCTTCTCACTCCCTCTCATACATGTACACATGTATGTACATATGCACACATTTACATGTGTGCGTAGGTCTGTTTTGGAAGGTTATATAAGTTTATTTTGAAAAAAGTCACCAATTACAGAGGTGAAAAGGGTGTTCTGACTGTCTGCCGGATCACATGAGCCTAGAGGGCTCACAGGTAGAATGGAGCAGGACTCTCGGTGCTGGTGTCCTGCTTTTTCTGCACTGTCAGTGGGGCAGGCCTCACCTGTGGTGAAGATCTCCTTGGCAGGGTTGCTTGCCATGTCCACCCTGCGGGAGACAAGGGACACCTCATACTCGGTGTCAGGCCTCAGGTTCCCAATAGAATACTGGTTTTCTTCATGTGTGAGTTCGATGGTGGTGCGGTCCCCAGGCACATCCTTAATGCCATAGGAGAGCTCGATGCCATCAATCTCAGCCAGAGGCTTGAACCAGGTGACCAGAGCTGTGGTGTCTGTGACGTCTCTCACCTCGATCTGGCTGGGAGCATCAAGGCCTGTGACCAAGAAGAGGAAGAGTAGCTTCAGAGTGCTTTGCCACAGACCATGGGAGACATTTGGTTCATAATGAGTCCTTACTTTCTTTTGCCCTTGTGAGTCTTGGTTTCTGTCTGACAAGTCACATGGAGGGACCATGATATCTACTTTGAGGGCTTTTGTGTTTGTTTCATAAATAGTAAAAGAGATGAAGCCTGTAAGGCATCTAGAACGGAACCTGGCACACAGCAGTTCCATGATGGAAGTCCTTCCTCTGTCTGCTGTCACTATTACCATTACAGTTAGCAGCTACTGTTCTCATGAACTGAGGGAACGTGTGTGTGAGTGCATGTGTGAGTGTGTGCGAGTGTATGTGAGTGTGTAAGTGAGTGTGTGTGAGTGTGTGAGCGTGTGTGAGTGTGTGAGCATGTGAGTGTGAGAGTGAGTGTGTGAGTGAGTGAGTGTGTGAGTGTGTGGGGGTATGTGGGTGTGTGAGTGAGTTTGTGTGTGAGTGTGTGTGTGAGTGTGTATATACAGAGTCCAGGGGACACTCTCAAATGTCATTCCTCACGGTTGCCCACCTATTTTCTTGAGGCCTAGTCTTTCATGGGCCTGAAACTCACCAAGTAAGCTAGTGAGCTCCAGGGATCCACCTATATCTAGGTGCATGCACTTCAGAACTGGTTTTGCAAGAGGACACCATCAAATCCAGCTCTTTAATGAGAAGCTAAGTCTTCCTGTTTGTGAGGCACAGACTTTACCAACTGAGCTCTCTCCTCAGCTGTATCTGAGTTATTAGACAAAACTTTCCAGGATGATAGACAACTTTTCTGTTAGGATCATGGAGCAGAGCCATAAGACTATGGACTGTCCTGGTGGGTTTAAAATGTTTTGCTGCATTGATGGGTGTGTGTGTGTGTGTGTGTGTGTGTGTGTGTGATGCACATGCATAGCACACTTGCAGAGTTCAGAAGACAGCTGCTGGGGCTTAGTTCTTTCCTTTCAACATGTAGGACGTGTAGGTTGAATTCAAATTCTCAGGCCCTAATTGGGCCACTATGCCAGCCTTATAGTTGTTTTTACAAAAGAGCTAGGGAAGGAGTCATTGTTATTTCAAGCCTTGCCCATTTTTGTCTCTTCATCCTGGGTGTCCTGTGTGGTCCTGTTAAACTCATTTCCTGCCCCATCCACCTTGATTCCATGCTTTCTCACCTGCATGTACCCACAACGCTGGTCCTTTGCTTCATCTCCCGAGACTGCCCTCCTCCTCTAACCCCTTCCTGGCCATCCCCTCCAATGTGTCTTGTAAATTACAGCCTAGCCAGGAGCCTCATTATCCCTGTTGTAACCAGGTGCATGTATCCTCCCTACTTGCAGCTCCTACTTCCCTGAGAAAGCTTTGCAATAGAACACTTATCGCACTAGCTTATTATAGACGTTTTTACAGTTTGGATAAATTTAGATTGGGTCATACATTCATTCAGAAAACGATGTTTGGCCTTTGTGATCCTCAGGCCATCCTGGGCATTTAATGTGGGTTTTTACTTTTTTAAAAGTAGTTTAGTCTATGTTTTCAGCATCCACCTGATGAGCACTTTTGAACAGAGGCAGTTGGTACTCATGCAGAGTATGGGGAGAGTACCAGTGTCTGATAGATTATGAGGATGCTTCATGGTCCAATTTTGAAGTTTACGTGGTTATGTATCAGCTAGTGGTTAATGAGTCCACAAATCATAAAAATGATGTTATCATGGGCAGTGACACTGCCTTGCCTTTCAGTTGTCAGCCACAAAGCCCATAAACTGCTAAGGAGGTTAGGTTGTGGCTAAGGATACTGACAACGAAGACTGACATCACTCTGCACCAGTCATGTCTCATGGAGCTGTGCCATCTGTGCCTCATTCTTGTGACAACTTCATGAGAAAGATGCTATGAACCCATTTTTCCAGATGTTGTACCGAAGACTTAAAGAGCTGGGATATTTTAAAGTGATAGAGAATGGTAAGAAGGAATTTAAACTCAGGACCACCACACCCTTTTACTTTCCCAGGACAATGGATCTCATCAGCATTTATGTGTCAACAAAGATTGTAATAAATCAGAGAGAAAGAATCAAACATGTTTTGCAACAAAAAGTTAAGGTTCTTTAATTTCTGGAGAAAATCTTAGAAACTTATGCAAAAGGAATAAGAAAGTTGTGTCCATAATGTTGATATTTACATGTTTTAGAACTTCAAAGGCTGGGCATTTGTCCTTAATAAGCATAATATAAAGCAACCAAGCCTCAAATTTGGATTAAATAGCAAAAGGTAGGTAAAAGAAAAGCCATTTGTCTCTTCAGTATGCTTTCCCTAGAATGGATAAGCATTTTCTTGATCTTCCCGCTGCCTTGTGGCTGATCTGATGATTTCCTTTCCTGTCAGTACCTGCCTTGTACCTACCACAGAGAGCTCTTGTCAGGATGATGGAAAACATTTGCTCACAAAGCACATGGCTTCATGAATTGGCCCTGAGCTATGCAAAATGTGCAAGTACACAAGTGCAAAATGTTCCTTCTTGCCATTAGTCAACAGACTTAACTTTCCCAGCAACCCCTGCCAACAAGAGTTAATTTCTCAAAGAGTTAGCATATCTGTTCTCTTGAAGAAAATCAGACATTTTCTTACTAAACAACAATGTAGACTGTTTTCTCTATTCTTCCTTTATCTTTTATAAAAAATTTCCTGTTAGAACAATTCCAAATTCAGTTATATACAATAAAAGTCTCTAGTTGTGTTAAATCCTGTTTCACCCCCAGATTTTCTAAGGATATTAGTACCAAGTAAAAGCTGTGTATATGTGTGCACGTGTGTGTATGTGTTTGAAAATGTGTGTTTGTGAGTCTGTGTATGAGTGTATGTGGATTTGTAAAAGCATGTATGTGTGTGTGTGTGTGTGTGTGAGAGAGAGAGAGAGAGATGGACTTTGTGAAAGTATGAGTATATATGATTATGTGTGTTTGTATGTATGTATATATATGTGTGTGTAAGCTGTATATATGTGAATGTGTGTATGAGTGTGTGTGTGTGTGTGTGTGTGTAGCTTTTTGAGACAGGGCTCTGGCTAGCTTTGGCCTGACCAGCAAGTCTCAGGGTTCTTCCTTTCTCCTCCCCTCAGCTCTGGATTATGTTATTTATGTACATGCCTGGCTTCTTATGTCACTGCTGTGGGCTGAACAGAGCTTGTGCAGCCACTGCTTTTCTGACTGAAATATCTCTCCAGACCTTCAAGTAAATTTTTATTTAGGTTTCTACTGAGACATGAAATCGACATTCTGCAAAAGCCAGAGTATAATCAAGGCTGGTTCTAAAGGCAGCCATGCTTGGAGTCACAAACAGGACTGTCTGAAATGGATGGTGTTAAAGTGACTCAGTCATCCAAGGCTTGGTCACTGCTCTTCGTACATGATAAAATACAGGTCTTGCTTTTGTCACAGGAGACTTGGTATTAGCATTAAATGAGATAATGTGGTAGACATCTTGTGATAATCTCGGTGATTTCTCCTTCTGCACCTACAGTCTCTGAAAATGTGACTTTGGGGGTGCTTCAGAGAGGAGATGCTTGTGTTTCTATGTCTCTCACACTTGGACTGACCTGAGAATTTGCTCTGACAGGAGTGATAGAAATGTCAGTTTGGAGTCTATTCCACAGCCATGCCAACATGCCAACACTTCACAGAGCAGGAAATCACCATCTTGCTACGCTTTGTTTTTGTTTTTTGAGACCGTGTCTCATTCTGTAGCTTACATGATCCTGGACCTCAGCATGGAGCTCAGGGTGTCCTTTAACTAATGTCAGTACTCCTGCCTGAGCCTCCAGAGTTCTAGGATTACAGGTGGCTATCCTAAACACAGCAGTTCCAGTCCACAAAGATGCATGAGTAATTCCTGTCAAGGATAAACTCTACACAACTGAGCCCAATGCCAAATCACAAACCTGCAGAATTATCATTTGAGGCTCTCCATGTGGACTTTGTATTAGAAAGCAAATTCTCACTGATGCAGGTGCTGCGTCAGATGTTGTAAGCCAGAAGGCATAATGAGATACAGCCCTATCGCAGGTCTTAGGTGATACTCACGGGTTGTGGTCACTTTCTTCAAGCCAGGGCCTCGGGTGTTGTTTTTCACAATGTGCAGGGATATTTCGTATTCTTGCCCAGGAGCAAGGCCAGTTTGTCGGTAAGAGGTCTCTGGTCGCCTCAAGCTTTTGGTAATTTCCCCCTCATCTTCTTTATTCTGTAAGAAGGAAGCACAGCACTAACATCCAGAAGCAGTGACATCCTTCATTCCCATGCTTTGTTCATTTCTTCTTTTTGTTTCACTCATTCACTGGGTATCTCCTCTGCCTCCCAGCAGACTGGGAAGTTAGATGCTGAGAATATGGAAATAAGAAGGATGCTTCTTGAGTTCATCCCTTCCTCATCCTGTCAAATGGCACCGAGTGGGAGTTACCACCCACCCTTCCTTGAGTTCATCCCTTCCTCCTGCACACACCTGCGCTCACCCTGTCAAATGGCACCGAGTGGGAGTCACCACTCACCCTTCCTTTGACATGTCAGCATCAGAGAAGTTGGTAGATTGTCCGTGTTCTCAGAGATAATTAGGAACAGGGCCCAAGTTATGACAAGCAACTTCTTTAACTGTTCTTTGAGGTTTGGGGAGATCTTCTCAAATTTGTGACATGCCAGGAGATACTGTGTGGGACAGACTGTCTCTGGTTCTGTGGCTTCCAAACAGAGATTTGCAAGATGCCACCTATAGATGACTTAATTCACATTTGCTTGGATTCTCATCCCTAAGTGTTTTTTTTTATTTATTAACAGCAGGGGGAATCCCTTTAAGATGTGTATGTGAACACACAAAATCATAGTGCCAAGTCTCCCATATGCAGCTGAGGAAGCTGCATGACGTCAATGTCATCCTGCAGATCGTCTATGCCAAACGCTCCTCCACCATGGAGCCCCTCACCATATTCCGGAAGATGATCTCCCATGTTTCGAAAGCAATGTCTAGAGGATCCCACTCCACTTCCACAGATGTCTCCTTGATAGACTTGAATTTTAGTCCTTCGGGTGCAGGCAAGTCTGTAATGAAGAGCACAAATAGGACTTAAGAAAGGGCAAGGTCCTTGGTAAAGGCCATACATTAGGGATCCATTAAACCTGTGATGGTCAGCTGTTACTTTGAGGTTGATAACCAGATCTGTGGTCTACTTAAAGGCTCTTCTAGCATACTATATACTGTAAGAAAATGTGAAAGTACCTATTATGGTTAATATTATGACTGTCTATTTGCAATGTTGTATGGAATCAGACAGACACAGACCAACATCTAACTTGACAACTGATAACATCGTGGCCTAGGACAAGGTTTGCACAAAGCATTGAGATAATTTCTTTTCCTGAGAGAAGATGGTAACAAACTGTGTTTGCCCTTGGGAATGCACCAAGTACTGAGTGATGCATTCTGTGAAGTCTGCTGGCCTGACTCCCGGCATGCAGTGTATAGTCAAAAGGAGAGGCCAATGCTGTCATTACTAAGCAAGTAAGGGCTGGTTTCTAGCCATGGATTGCTATTCAGGCATGAAAGTCATTACACTGATGCTAGACTCTTATGGGAGCAACAGGAAACAGACAGTGAATTTGATAGAACAGAACTCCATAAAACAGTGGTGAGATGGCTAAGATTTAGTCTTTTCCAAGATTGCCCAGGTCAAAGCTCAGCTCCATCTTTGTTAGCTGTGGCCTGAGATGAGATGATAAACTACATAGCCTCAGTTTCCTCATAAGCGAATGCTTCTGTCTCATTGGGTGAGATTTGTTGGCATATACTGAGCACTAAAAACAAAGTATGTGAAGTGCTTCACAGCTAGGCCAAGGCCAGGTATAGAGTCCTTTGTCTACTCACAGGTGGCAACCCTGGCACTGACAGGGATGCTCCTCTTGTTCTCCAAGATGGCGAACACGCGGATGAAGTATTCCACTCCTGGCTCAAGCTCCTGGATGGTGGTGGAAGTCTGTTCCCCAGGCACACGGAATTGCATCTCCAGACCATCAGCATGGGTGGGTGTATACATAATTAGGTACTCGGTGACCCGCATCTCATTGTCCCATGCCAGGTTTACAGTCTCTTCTGTTACTTCTGTCACAATGAGGTCTTTGGGAGGGGATACTGGAAGGGATAAGAAAGGACATTGGGAGTCAAGTGTACATCTATAGTGCCCTACGGGTTTAATTCCTTCAACACATCTCTTTTACTATTTACGATACAGACGTGAAGTTGTCTCTTACTGGAGCATGTTCTCCCAACATTCTAGGCTTGGCCAGAATTCTCCTTTGGTTCATTCTTCTTTTTAGTGGCGTTCAAACCTAGAGTCCTGTGTATTCTAGGTTGAGACTTCTATCAATCAATGGGATAGAGACATTAGGTACATCTGCTTTAACAGAGGAGCACCCAATGGTGACTTACAACAGCCCCTAACCTCCAGCTCTGGGAGATTTGATGTCCTATTTTAACATCTGCAGGTACAGGCTCACACATGCTAGATACACATAAATGCAAGATAAACACTAATACACCTAAAATAAAATAAATAAACCTAAAATAATATTTAAAAGAGTTCTGTTGTTTTCTTTATAAGCGAATTCCCCTCCTCTGTTTCTTGAACTTCGGATCTTTTTGTCTCAGCTTCTGTAGTGGCTAGCCTTGCAGATCTGGTGGGTTTACCATCAGAAGAAGCTTTGTAACCCATTGGTCCACTGTCTTCACGCCGACCAAGAGTGTTGCTTTCAGCACAGCATGTGACGTAATCCCCCCCCCACTTCTCCACTTTCTAAGGCCAAGCTTGTACAGAAATCTCAGCATCTCAGCATGCCTCCTGTGAGTAGTCTTGGAGGGCTTCTCTAACCAGACTCTTTCCTTCCTTAGATGTGAGTAGTGAGGTCCTAAGGTTTTCCTGCAGTTGCCTACATCAGATTTGGAGCTCACATCTCTTTGCTAAGTTTGCACAGTTCGGCCATATGAGATGCCAGAACTATTTATTTGTTCCTCTCTGTGTTTATTCTCTGTCATCATATGAGGACGAGAGAAACAGAGATTGTCATTGAACATGAGTGTTTTTGTTCTTTGCTGTGTTTTCATTTACCCCATGTTTTATCAACACACACTGTACATGTTAGCTCTCTGCTTGTGCTAATTTCTGGAACAGTCTTCTTTTGGGAAATGCTCACAGACCTTGGATAAAGCTAGCAACACAAGAAAACTTAAGGGATAGACCTAGTTCCCACGTAACCAGTAGCTATTCTTTAGCAGACTGCATTAATAGGTTCCCTTATTTAACAGCAATGCCTATTCAGTCCATTGAATTCTCACTTCTTTCAAAGCAGAGAAGAAAAGAAAACTGATACTTAGCAATGGGCATTGGATGGTAGAATCAATACAGATGACACAGACAAGTTTAAGTACCAGCACAGAGTCTTTTGGAGAACAATACCACTTCTCTGAGCCTTTGAGCCCAGATTTCCCTGTGCTAAGAGATGGACCACAACCCCCTCAAAGAGTCAGAGAAAGAGTATATGTTTATCAGAAATACACTAAAGGGATGCATAAAAAGAATTGGTGTGCTGATAAATTCATATATTGTCTGACAGGCATCAGATCTATACAGCATCAGGACCACTTGATGCCAGTGTGCTGATACTCACCTTCAGAGCAGTCTTCCCCTGTGTACCCTTCACTGCAGATGCAGCGGCCTGAAACACATTGTCCCTGGTTGTTACAGTCACCTGGGCAGGAGCGCTGCCCACAGTCCAGACCTGTGAAGCCTTCATGACAGATGCACTGGCCGTCCTTACAGCGGCCTTGGCCATGGCAGTCGCTGGGGCACCTTTGCTCTTTGCAGTCTTTGCCAGTGAAGCCCTCATGGCAGATGCACTGGCCATTTACGCAGCGGCCATGGCCATGGCAGTCGTTGGGGCAGGAGAGCGCTGCACAGTCAGGGCCAGTGAAGCCATCCTCACATATGCATTGTCCATCCACACAGCGGCCCCGCTGGCTGCAGTCTCGGGGACAGCGCCGGTCTCTGCAGTCTTCCCCAGTGTAGTCATCGTCACAGATGCACATGCCATTCACACAGCGGCCATGGCCATGGCAGTCATTGGGACAGCTCATCTCACTGCAGTCAAAACCCTTGAAGCCTTGTTCACAGATGCACTTGCCCTGTACACAGCGTCCCCGGCTGTGGCAGTCATTGGGGCACCGCTGCTGGCTGCAGTCTTCGCCAGTGTATCCCTCGTCACACACACACTGCCCATTGACACAGCGGCCGTGCCCACTGCAGCCATTGGGACACTGCAGATCCCCACAGTCAGTCCCCGTGAACCCATCATCACACTCACACTTTCCATTGAGGCAGCGGCCACGGTGGTGACAGTCGGCAGGACACCGCTTCTCACTGCAGTCCACACCAGCAAAGCCCTCGTCGCAAACACACTGTCCCTCCTCGCACTGGCCATGGCCCTGGCAGTTGTTGGGGCAGGTGAGCTCACCACAGTCTTCGCCCGTGAAGCCTTCCTCACAGTAGCAGGTGCCATTGACACAGCGGCCGCGGTCGAAGCAGTCCTTGGGGCAGATGAGCTCACTGCAGTCTTCACCCGTGAAGCCCTCATCACACAAGCACTCGTTCTCCACGCACCGCCCACGGTTGTAGCAGTTGTTGAGGCACAGGGGCTCGTTGCAGTCGTCACCAGCAAAGCCATCTTTGCACACACACCTACCATCTACACACATCCCGTGCTCCTTACTGCAGGGCACTGGACAGACTTCCAGGCCACAGTCAACCCCAGCATAGCCTTCAAAGCACACACAGACTCCATTCATACACCTGCCCTGGTCATTGCAGTCATTGGGACAGGCCAGCTGGCTGCAGTCTTCACCAGTGAAACCCTCATCACAGACACACTGTCCATCGAGGCACTGGCCTTGGAGGTTACACTTTCCAGGACATTCGGGCTCAGAGCAGTTGGGGCCTTTCCAGCCTGGTTCACAAACACAGCCACATCCTTCAGCACTGAAGTTGCCTCGGCCACTGCAAAAGGGCTTGGTGTCCAGACGGCCTGCAGTGACGATAACAGGTATTGAGCTAAGTACCATCAGAGCAGTTTCTTGTACTCACATGGAAAACCCTGACCCAAATTCAGCTGCATCCTTAGGCATCAACTGGCATGGAGAGAAAAAGATGGAATTCACATTCATCCACACTCTCATTAAACCTACTGTGTCTTCTTGCTTATATTTCCCCCAAGGGAGTTGACAGCTGGAAAATTAATTGGTTTATTATTAAAGATAAATTTTTAGAAATTGCCTTAGAAGCCTAGAGTCTCACAACACTCCTTGCCTATGATGGTCAGGTCTGTTCGTCAAATCAATATTAAGGTCCTTTCTGATAGTTTTTCCTAAGTGGTAGAAACAGATGCTCATTTCTGATTTGAAGTTAAAGCTTCTGTAGTTCTGTGGACCTTGGGGAATGGAGATAACATAACTCCAAAGCAGCAGAATGCCTGGAATGGAGGCACAATGGCCCAGGATATTCCTCAAGGAAAGTGAAGATAACCAGGCACATACAAAATCTCTGTCCTTTGTCATCGAGTTATCCCGTGAGAGCTGGTCAACTTTTAAATTTTCAGTTATTTTATTTACAGAGGGATGCTAACTCTTATCTGGAAGGGTTATTTGGAAGATCATACAAGATACTCTCAGTGTTTAGTGCTAGAGGTGGCTGCATATACGAGCCTTGACCAGACCACCTTCCCATTGTCACATTGTCCTGACACCTTCCAACACTGTCTTCTGATGAGCGCAGACTCAGCCCCACCCAGGTAGAAATGTGCATTTGTAAAAAGACAGGGCGATGGAAGATTCTTAGACCTAACTCAGCAGGACCCTGAGAACCTCACCCCTTGGAATCCTTTGCTTCACTGTTTGTACAACGAATTGACAAGGCTATTGCAGTCTCCTGGAGAGAGTGCCCTTGGGAGAAGGAATGTTGTGTTTTCTAGGACATTTTAGGGTAACTAAGAATTAGATTTCAGGGTCAAACATGTTTGACTGAGATGTAATTAAAGTGGGCACCGAAGAGAGAATGGCTCAACATTTAAGAGTGCTTACTGTGTAATCCCAAGGAGCAGTGTTCAGATCCCAGTGCCTAAGAGCTGTGTGTCTTATATATGCCTATAATCTCATCTCTCCGTAGAGACGGGGGAGCGCTGGGGCTTGCTGGTTTGTAGCTTAGCTGAGAAAATGAGAGCCCAAGGTTCAAGGAAAGATGCTGACTCAAAGGAATAGTCAGGGAATGATAGAAAAGGGTTTCCCATGGCCTCTTCTGGCCTTAACACGCGTACACAAGAGTGCATATCTGTAAACGCACACATATGTGCACACACTCACCTTGACACACACACACACAAAATAGTAAAATAAATAAATCTTTGAACATCTAGATTTATTTATTTTATTGTTTTGTATGTAGAGAGAGCTTTTTCTGCATGCATGCGCACGTACAACTTGAGTGCCTGGTGTATGCTCAGGCTAGATAAAAATGTTGACACACTGGGAATGGAGTTACAGATGTTGTGAGTGTCTGTGTAGGTGATGGAAATAGAACCCAGTTCCTTTGGAGAGAAAATACTCCTAACTGCTGAGCCAACTCTCCAGACAATTAAACCTAAAATATACAATTAAAGTGAAATAGGGTTTTAAGAAACAGATTTTTTCAAAGGCTGGAAAATTGATGCAGAACTATTATTACCATGACCCTTTGAAGAGCAGAAGAGGGATGGCTGCACTCTCCACATTGACATGACCTTTTTTTATTGAACACCTTGACTGTCTAGTTTCTCAGGAAACAAGCATTAGAAACCACTCAGATCCTTTTCTGCTCATCTTCCCCCCCATTTGCACAGAAACGAGGCAATCAACCCCAGCTTTTACCTTCTGCAGGTTGGAGACAACAGCCAGTACTCATGGTGCACTGCTCCCTTAGAGACGATACCAGCATCTCTAACTCCTCCAGCCTGCTCAGGAGCTCCTTCACATCAGGAGCTGCAGCACAGCCACAGGCCCGGCGGGGGATGTTGATGCGGTGTGTGAACACAATCTGATTCTCTCCATCCATTGTGTGTTCCTGGAAGCTTCCACTGGACTCTGGCGTGGGTGTCAAGTCTTTCTCCCCATTCGCTGACTCCAGATCCACTGAACACTGAGAGCCCACGGGCAACTTGATGTTGTAGACATGGTTGAACACCACTGGCCGGTTCTCCTCTGGCAGGGTCATGTTCACTCCACTCTGTTGCTTGTGCCGGATAACTTTCTTGAGGACCCCACCTTCAGAAGTGAGGGCAAGTGAAGCTAGAAAGATGCCTGGCAATAGCCAGGTCATGGCCCCCATGATGGAGTTTGGATTGGCTAAGTGTCCTTAGATTTATAGGATTCTTAACTTCCAATAGAATTTGATATTTAGATGTGCTTAATAGAATACAGTTGGATGCCCCCAATCTTCTTGGAAGAACGATCTGTAAATAAAGGGAAACAATAGCTTTTTGTGTCTGCCATTAATGCATGCTGTAGAGTGACTGCAATTCCAGGTAAATTTTAGTTTAATGTCTCATGTGTCTGAAGCTTTTATGTCCTCTAGAAGAATCTTGTAATTTTGAAGGAATGTTAGTCATTATTCAACTTTTGGAAATTTAAAGAGACAGTAGAGAATAGAAAAACAAGAGAAAATGTGAGAATAATGTGGGCATGGGTTTGTGTCTCACCTTTATCTCTAGGCACTTGGGTAAATTATTTAATCCCACCATTATTTCACTTTTTACACTGAAAATCGTGGCCAATGTCAGGGTTAAAAGACTGATGCAATGAGAACGTTATATAGAAGCCATTCATTATCTCTCAATATTAACTAATGATGCCTTCTGAGAGAATTTTTATGGTGCTGTGAAGGCTTTTAGCCCCGGGAGATGTTCAGTGACTACTGGCTATAATCACTGAGTCTCCAAGCTGAGGTAGGCAGTGCTGTTTCTCTCTGTCATGGGAGACATAGGCTAAGGCAAAGAACTCAGAGGAAAAATGAGGTTTTAATTCTAACTGCTTCTTCCTAGTCACATGGCTCTTCCATAGCATGCCTTCTGTGCACCTGAGATCCCCGTCTCCTCAATTTACCTTCCCAGAACACCCCACAGTCTTGTCTTTGGAAGAGCTTGACAGAATACCAAGTATCCATGAGCATCATGGGCTTCAGACTGACCAGTACTGACCGAATTTATACTGTCTTTCTCTAGCAACCCAAGTTCTGTGGGTGGTAGAAATAAATGGAGGACCAAGTGTCTACTCTTCTCAGACTTAGCAGCAGAACTAAGGAGAAAATGGAATGATTCCTTCGGTGCTTAGGAAACAAAGAACAACAACGTCGATGGTTTGTTTTCTGAGTATAGGAGTAAATTGCTTATGGCTGTGAAAAACAAAGGAAGTGTCCAAGGAATGACAGAGTGTGAATTATTGGAAAGGATGAGACTTAAGTAGTGAGGATTATGTGAGACAAAGTGTGGAGAAAGATATCTTCAAGTAGTTTGGCTGCTAAGTTTTCTCGTTTGCCTGTCACATAGCCATTCATATGTATAGACAGGAGATAGGAGAGAGGAATTGTCAAAGGGAGGTGAGGAATTACTGACTGAAAATATGAGTGCCTAGCTAAACTCAGGCTGATTTTAAGACTTAAAAAATAATGATTCACATACATAACTTCCTATCTATGCTTGACATAAAGTTACCTGTAGTTTTCTTGCTTTAAGGCATATGCCTGAAATGTTGATTGAGGCCCCAAGTTAAGACTTAAGGATAATGTGGGAAGAAGGAACTGTTTCATTGTGTAGCAGAGGAACAATGACTTTGAGGGGTGCCTTTCGCATCAGCTCATGGTGCTCTGAGGATTGGGAGTACTG
Organism: Bramus lutescens; assembly: GCA_001685075.1. Classification (NCBI taxonomy): domain Eukaryota; kingdom Metazoa; phylum Chordata; class Mammalia; order Rodentia; family Cricetidae; genus Bramus; species Bramus lutescens. The sequence continues at coordinate 118,855 of LOEQ01002704.1, forward strand.
GGATGCTTCTGTGATCTGGGAAAGCTCAATCGCAGCTCTAGCGTTGGAGAAAACACATCTAAGCTCTTCCTAGCTTAATAACTTGGGCAAGGTAGCTATCCTCTAACCCATGACCTCATTTTATAAGATAGGGGTCAAAATGATTTCAAAGATGGTACAGTCAGTGAAGTGAAGAACAGGGACTTGAATTTGATTCCCAGAACTAGGCATGGGGGCAGATCTTTATAGATCCCCGAGACCCTGCCTAATCGGCAAGTTCCAGAGCTCCTGAGGAAACTGAAACTGGGGAAAGACATTTGAGATTGACTTCTGGCTTCTTATGCAGTAGCAGCAACAGTAACGACAGCAACAGCACCACCACACACACACACACACACACACACCCCAAAGGGGATTAAAGATTAGATATCTCTACTAGAGCTTGAGTATGTTGTCTGGCCCATTATGAACACTTAAGCAAGAGGACATGTCATTCTGTCATTCTATTGCACTCTTGGGATCACAACCTAGCAAGAATATATGCCAACAATTTCTTTTGTTTAAGCCAAAACTTGACCTATTAGTGGAATCCAGTCCAAATTCAGTGGCAACTTGGACCTAGATCAGAAAAGCTGTAGAAATTATTGGTGTATGAGAAAGTAAGTCTTGTGAAGATCAATTTGTTAGAAGTAGAAATATGTGGTCTAAGGGGGTAGAAATGGAGAGAAATGATGATGTCAGCAATGCACAATGTTCTGCACGCCAACAACTGGCTGGTTTGTGTCTCCTTTGAAGGTAGGCTTTGAAGAAATTAGTTGAGATTGCAGTTTGAAGATTTAGATTAGATATGGGGGGGTCAAGTTCAGATAACTGTGCTTTCATAATTTCAGGAAGAACAATTTAACCTATGAAGACCCTAAAAAACACAGATAGATGATTATCAATGAAAACATTTATTATATGCATGAATGTTTACCTCCATGTGCCTCAGTATACCACATGAATGCCTGTTGACCATCAAGGCCAGAAGACGGAGTTGTAACTCTTACAACTCAAGTTGTAGATGGTTATGAGCTGCCATGTGGGTGCTGGGAACCACAGCTGGGTCACCTGGAAGTGCAGCAAGTGCTCTTAATGCTGCCATCATCTCTCCAGCCACCTAGACTCTTATATTTATGGGAAGTGACTAGTAATCATGCATTGCAGGAGGCTGATGACTTGCACTTCTTAACTCATAGCTGTGAAAGCCAACATTAAGTGGGGCAGGATTTTCACATATTAATCTCAGGGACCCAGGTGTGGGGTTGTCTTCATGTCTCCAAAGAAACAAGTGCAGTTGTACCTGATAGATGGCAGAGTTGGTGACAAGAATGCTCACATCCGAACATGGAGATAAGCTTTAAGAAGCAGCATGAGATTAATTAAGGGTTATTTTTAGATATCTTTCTACAGGCCGAAGATCATTGTGAGATAAAGGAGTTAATCTTTGAATATTTTCCATGGTCACAGCTGATGTAGGAGGGTCATCTGTCTATGTGTTACTTTTATTGGTTAATAAA
>LOEQ01002704.1:120399-140194 GCA_001685075.1 Bramus lutescens
GCCAGGCAGTGTTTCAATGAATACAATTTGTGTGTTGTTATTTCAGGGTATAAGGTAGCCGTGCGGGAGCCAGGTGGGACGAAAAGCAGGTCCTCTCCCCTATCACTACACACAGCTGGAGAATAAACAATACAGGATTTAAGTTTTAGGTATGTATCATCCTTATCTGGATAGCCTTACATGATTGGAGACACACTTCTGAATTAGTTACTGGTGGCGTCATGAAATGTGTTTTTGACTTAGGTATATACATGGAATATCCTTGACTTGTATAGAAAACGATGATTCCATATTTCTTAAATGCAGATATGATTTGCTTCCACATCAGTTTGATGACTTAAGGTATTACAGGAAAATTTTCTTCTGGCTTACAGGGTAGAGAAGGTTATTGTGTGTGACCAGTCAAGCATGGGGCTGCTAACACAGGCTTTGAAACTGGTCTACAAATTTCTCACCACTTGTCCCTCCCAACATCCTTGAATTCCTTCCTGGAACGTGTCAGGAAGAGCTAGGAGCCAGGAAACAACCTTTAGTTTGGATTTGTTTTCAAAGGACATCTGACTCCCTCCCTTGAGTGAGTCCAGCACACCCTGATTGAAAAAAGCTAGAAATAAAACTTGAACTGATAAGACCCTTCTGAACACTGAGGCTCTAAATTTTAGCACTGGCTAGTCATTGTCTATTTGAGATACGGTCCAGGTGCCTTAATTGACACCCAGGAATATGTCAGCAGGACTGCCAATTGTCCCAGAGACTTGTCACTTCATTTATTTACAAATGACTTGTTTTTTTTTTCTTTCAATAGAGATGAATTGAATGTGATAATAGGCCTTGGGATAGCCTTGGACTAGTAGAGTTTCAGAGACCAGTGATGGACAGCTCTGTACTGCTATTAAAATGAAGTCACATGCCAGTCAAGGAAGCAGACATAGAAGCAGATCTATACTGGAAGGAAATATAAATGTGAAAATGGACAAAGGTCACAGTTCCTTTATCTTTACTCTTCTTTCTTTATTAAAAATTATTTAATTGTGCATCTGTGTCTATATGCATGCATGTGTGCACATGTGGTAGGCAGAGGTTGACTTTTGTGAGCCGTTTGTCAACTTCCACCTTGTTGGAGGCAAGGTTTTTTCTTGTTTCTCTGCTGCACTGAGCATACTGTACTAGCTGGTCCATGAACATCTAGGTAATTCTGCCTCCGTCTCTCATCCTGCTGAAGGAGTGTTGGAATTCCACACTGTTGCCATTTCATCTGGCTTTCTAGGGAGATGAACTCAGGTCACCAGGCTTATTTTGTAAAGCCCTTTACTTACTGAATCATCTGTCTAGCTTCCACTTGTGCTTCCTCTACGTAAGTGTACAGCCCTTGCCGTTTCAGATAGCTTAGCATCAGGGACAATCTGAAACCATAGGAGAATGAAAACACTGTGGCTACAGACCCAGGATTCCCTTAGCCTTAGTCTAATTCAGTAGCAGGAACAAGGGAGTGAATGATTTGGGTGGAGCTCTTTTCTGGGAGGTCAGAACTTTGGCCAAGGCTTCTCTGAGGCTGAGAGCTGCTGTTGGGAAGTTTGTCCATGATACTGGGCCAGGGATTTCTTCAGAACACACTGTCTATGGTTTAGTCCTTTAAAAACTGCTCTCTTAATGGAAAACACTTGGCCCAGCCACAGTGCTTTCCATATGCAGACAGAAGTGAGGTTATAGAATCAAAATCACACTTGAGCAGGGATTACAATCAATAGTAGATGATCACAGAGTCTAGAGGTGGCAAAACAGTGGTACCCATGCACATGGTACACTTGCAGATGTTGCTGACAAACAATAACTTACTTTTCACACTACATATATTACCCTAAATGGCCACATACAGTTACCACGGCATTTACTTATTTATGGGAACCATTATGGTGAAACGGATTGGTAAAATTACATTGTATATTTGGAATTTGCTAAGATAGCAGATTTTGGTGTTATCACCATATATAAAGAAAGCAGCTAAGTGGGGTAATGAATATGGTTATTACCTTTAAACTGGTAATATTTCTATCTAACAATCACATTATATATCAATGCTTTTCAATTCTTCCTCAGTAAAAGTGGGAAAAATTAAAAAAAAAATAGAGCCAAGGTAATTTCACCTTACGACTGATGGAGACCACAATCAATCAAAATTCATAGTTGTGAAGTCCAGTCCTAATGACTGTATCTACAAAACTTTCCCACACACAAGATTCAGGGAACATTACAGTAGAGGGGGTAAAAAGATTGTGAGAGCCAGAGGAGAGAGGAGTTTGCTGTGAGATTGTGTCTTCTAGTGACATCAGAAGTTAGAGCCATAAACTTTCACCAACATGACTAACCAAATGTGAGCTGAATGAAGACGACACCAATGACCACAAAAAAGAGGACAAGGAAAGCCCAGGAGGCCTCAACCCTACACAAAGGCTGAGGAATGCTGGGAATGAGAGAGGTGATCCTCTCCAGGGAAGAATGCACTGATTGGTTGTCCAGTGCCAAAAGGCCAGCCCTGAAAACATACATGTAAGCAATGTTATACGAATTGAACAGGCTGTATTTAGGAATGTATGTATGTATGTATATATATATATGTATATATATGTATGTATATGTATATGAACATATATGCATGCAATAACAGTGAAAAAAGCCATGAATTTGAAGGAGAGTAGGGAGGGGTATATGGGAAGACTTGAAGAGAGAAAGGGGTAGAGATAAATATTATAATTATAGTCTCAAAAACAAAATACAAATAATAAAAACAAGGAAGTACACATGAAAAGTTCCCATTAATGCTTAGCTGAAGTCCATTTTAATGGCCTCTGGAGACAAATATCAGGGAAAGAAACTGGGAGGGCTAAATGCTAAGAACTTTCTAGAATTCTTGATTCTGTATGACTTTATCCCATCCCCCATCCATCCTTATCAAATATCTACCATGTGCCATGCCCCTAGTTAAGCATTAGTGATATGACTGGAGCCCACACACATGTGCTCTCTATGACAAGAAAGTTTAAAGTCTGCTCTTGAACAGTGACTGCCTTTAAACCCATGCATTGCTGTTTTAAATGGTTATGATACTCTCAAGCACCACTATAAACTGGGAACATGCTGCATGGGCCTAGGTCAACAGAAAGAGCAGGCATGATGAGACTCTTTCCAGCGACAATTTCTTCTTACTCTCCGTGGGCTTCAGAGTATGCAGGACACTGGGGAGGAGGGACAGAGTCGAGAGCTGTGTCCTGTTCTCAGAGCTCATTGTGGAAATTAGGAGAATATGCATGAACAAGGGTAGAGACAGTACCAGTGTCAGTGAAAGAGTTAAGGAAGGAAGTGGTACTCTTGATTAAGGAGCTTATGGAGGGCTAACTGGAGGAGGAAAGGTGTAGTGTACCAAATACTCACTGCAGAGGCACTGAAAATCAGGAAGAAGTACACCAATGACAATAGAAGTACAAAAGATCATCATGTTTTAGCTATTGACTGTATTTTTCCAGAACATGAACTAAGCCTTTTGAATACACAATTTCAAATTCTTTCCAAATCACAAAGTAAAAATTTTATATTCATTTTGCAGATGAAGAAATGGAGACATTAATTTATGTCACATGCAAACTGGGATGGCACTAAGGAGTGAAGGTATGAACCCAAGCCCCTTGGAGTTCTTCAGTTTTCATTACCCTTAGCACTGGAGAGCGGAGAAGGACTTAGTATGGAGGGCAGCTGCTGCTCTGCCGACCTGACTTCCCAAGAGCAGGCTGAAGGGGAGTCTGTAAAATCCCCGTGGTCAGAGCCTGATGGTGCTCCTGCACAGTGAAGCAAGCTGATGGGGACCCTTGAGATGCTGCTGAATCTAACTTATTTTTGGAGAGGGCTCCTGGTGTCTTGAAGACTTCTAGAAAGCCCACTTTCCCCACTTTTAGTGGACAGACTTAATCTGTCCTTCAAGTAAAACTAAAATAACCTCCATTACTGGAAGTTGGCTGTCTTCTGTCCCACTGTCTGGGCTGAGTAGTACTATTTTAGAAAAGATTTTGAGAGAGTTTGATGTCTATTTTATTTTTATTTAGGCTGATTCAGTTACACTTTGCCCATATAGAGTTAGACTATATAGGGACTTTGGTTCAATGAAGGCAAGGGCCATTATATGAGAAATCCAGTTCTGTATATCCAACACCAAAGAGTGTACCTAGAGTACAGTGAACCCCAGTTTTAGAAGTCTCTTGGTTGTAATGATCTGTGAACTGTTGCTAATTTGGCAATAGTTCTGTCTAATCAGATTTGCTTTCTACTTTAGACTCAAGCAAAATGGCCAATATTAAATACAAAGGGACTCAAATATTATACTGACTTTTCCTTTCATAAAGGATTTGGATGAATACCTGGTGGTATTTTGTGGCTCCTCCTACTCCTTGAAAAGAAGTTTCATTACTAACCAAATTAAATCCCCCAATTTTAATCCATAAAATATTTCCATCTAGGCACAATAATGAGATTCATATTTGTGGTTTAGTATACCTATGAACAGCCCAGATGAGAAATGACTAGATCCATTGATGCACTCAGACCACAAGCTACCTTGCTACGGTCTGCTTTCAATTTTTGAAATAAAATTTCTCCAGAGCAGTAGTTTTCTGTCTTCTGCTTCTTGCCTAGACATAAAAGAAAATAAGTGGGTCTGATCGAATGGCAATACTATAGAAGATTACTATAAAATTCTGGAAAAGCATTTCAAAAATAAATTTGAATTTACTTTTCCTGGAACAATAGACTGTTCTATTTTCTATTTCCACCAGATTTTTTTTAAATGCAGTTGGCTCTTTCTCAGGTCTCAAATACTTGAGCCAGGGGTAAAAACATAAAGCTATTTATTCAGGAGGCACCAGGTCATTAAGTGCAACTCAGGAACAGGGCAGTGTGGATACCTGTGCTAATTATTTGGCATTTGGGAATTAGAATGTTTAGAAACATTCTCTGAAATGGAAGTCCTGGTATGTGAATGAATGGAATTCTGCTGGACTGGGGTCTGCTGTCAGATGGAGCCAGAGAGAAACACTGACAATTGCCAAGCCCAGGAAGCATCAAGGTCAACCAGCATTGACACACTTTGAGAGCAGCCGACTCCCAAAGTAAAAATAGGTCTCTAAGATTGGTAGCAAGAAACCAGAAACCATGGAAAACTAAGTCCACTCCAGTAATTAATTAGTATGGTCCCAGAAAAGGCATGCAGACACACAGAGTCTACTTTTCCTCTCTCAAAATGGGATCACCTAAAAGCTACAATAATAGCAGCAACACTGATTGAAAACATCTGTGCTTCCTGTGCCCTATATGGGTTATTCCACTGGCTCTATGCTATGATCCCTGACACAGTTCCCTTTACTTTTCGCTCCTCAAGGATAAGGGAACTGAGGCCACCTAGCTAGAAAGGAGGGAAGCAGAGTATGATCCAGATGAAGAGACTCACCAGTCAGGGGCAGCTTCTTAACTCTCAGTTTTCTTGCAGCAATCTAGTGATGTCAAAGGATGGTTTGCATGACTAAGTTCAAAGGACTAACTTTAAAAGAACCCAGGGTTTGACTCTCCTCAAAAAAATACTATTGACAGTGGAAAAAATCTTCATGAAGCTGCTTGGGAGCCGGAAAAATAGAGATAAGTGTAAGCTAAGGCTTAGGCTTTCCAAACACAGGAGCATGTTTCCTGACGTGTAATCTGTGGCATGAGAGAGGTATTGCTGATGAGCAAAAGGCATTTCCTAGTTAATCATGTTTGGAAAAGGCTATTTTTAAAGCCAATGCTATTTTAAAGCAAACAAATTATGCATCTTTCTTTACTTCAGGATTTTCCAGAGACTTTTATGTGTTTGTGGAAACCTCCACGAAGATTCTTTATATTGTGTTTCCCAAACATACTTGATTCTTTTGTGTTTGAAGTACATCACAGGATTGGGTTTGATGGCACACAAGGAAGGCAAGTCCTGGGACAGAGCAAACCTAGAGCGTTGCTCTCTTCAGTACTTCATATGTTAACTAGAAATGATGCTCTACCTGGCCAGGATGAAAGATCTCAAGCAACTAAAGTGGAACAAATCAGTATTATTTATTTGGTGCTTGGTCTTTTCCAAATACCTTCTCATCATGATCCAAGCTTAGGCAGTCTGGGAACATTGTTCATATTTTCCTGCTCTCAGGAGCTCAGACTTGAGACTGTTCACGAATTATCAGGTCATTGCTACTTGAATCAGAATCAAGGGCACTGTCTCATGATGCCAGAGTTTAGGTTCCTTTTGTTCTACTATGTTATTTTTTTGATAGAAGATTTATTGTTTGCTTTAAGGTATTAATATTTAAGTAATATATATTGGAGGCACTTTCAGTTTCATTAAGTGAATGCATTTGTTAGGGCCACATAGAGGAAGAATGAAGTTGGAAAACTGGGGTACCCATGGTGGTTTCATTTACTGTTTATTCGAGGAGAGGGCACGAAGCCAAGTGAACTAAAATGTTGACATATCCGGCAGATCTCTAGAGCTGCTGAGAGCAGTCTGCCCTGCTTCAGTTGACCTAGAGAGAAGGTTAATAAATGAGAGGATGATAAAGTGGGAGGCACCAGAGAGGGGAGCTTCAAAATCAGCTCCTAGCACTCGGGAGGCAGAGGGAGTAGGATCTCTGAGTTTGAGGCCAGCCTAGTCTACAAAATGAGTTTCAGTACAGCCAGAGTTGTTACACAGAGAAACTCTTTCTCAACAAACAAACAAACAAAAACAAACCAAACAACCAAACTAACCAACCAAACAAGCAACAAAAGCAACAGAACAGCAAGAAAGAATTTTTTTTTTCTGAGAGTAAAAAATTTTAGATTAGGGTTCTTAACTTGACACAATCCTGAGTCACCTAGGAAGAAAATCTCAGTGAGGGACTTTATAGATGAGGCTGTAGGTTTGTTTGTTCATTAGATTATGTTAATTGAGATGAAATATCTGCCCATCATGGGTTATGTCATTCCCTAGCTAGAGTATCCTGGATTGCAGAAGAGCGCAGAAAGTGATCTGAACACAGACATGCATACCTAGATCCAGTTCCCTTCTTTTGACCTTGAATGTAATGTAACCAACTGCTTTGAGTTTCCTAAAATGATGATTTTGGAATTGTGAACAAAATAAATCTTTTTTTCATTATGTTGCCTATTTAGAAGTCAAGCTAACACTTGGTGTAGCTCAAGAACTAGTCTGTGAAACAGAAGCAGGTTTTGAAGCCCTCCCTGTGGTTCTCATGTATGAAAGTTCAGCTACATTGTGCCACACTGGGATAGCTCCTCAAACACTTTTCTTTAGTTATTCAAAATGTGTAAAGCCAGTTTGAGCTGCTCAGTAAGGAAAACTATGAAGAGTGAAAAAGAATTCCTTTACCGTACACTTCCCAGACCCCTAGAAACTGTCTGGAGGGTGTCCGTGTGTAAATCCTGGAGCGTTTGACCTCTGCCTTTCTCTCTGAGCTCTGACTGGTGCTCCTACTTTACATGCTTCTTCTTTGGAGGACGCTGAAGCCAAGGTGCACTGTTTGCAAGTGGTTATTAGCTCCTGGGTATGTGTTGGCAAGTTCCCTTTGGCCTAGACAGGGTTCCAGAATCTTCTGAGGTCTGGCTGTGATTATTGAGTACCTTAGCCAGAAAGATTTGCTAATTGGGATGACACTCTACATGTTTCTGCCTCTCCAATTAGATTTCCTGACCCGGGCATGCCGGTTTTGGTTCAAGTGATTTGTTTGGCTTTTCACTGTCAATTTAGATATATGTGTACAAATTTAACATTCCTTTAAGAGTATGTGGAGCCTGGCACTCTGGTGTAGAGTTTTTCAGATTATGGTCCAACACATTTTAAGACATATGTCATATGGATAAGGGTGTCAGAGCTCCAATCAATTTAGAAATCAATGTTCTTCAAAACGTTGCTCTAGGGAGCTTCCTAGTCTCTTCCATCCTGTGTAGGCTCAGCTGTAAATCTTAATTCATGTACCAGGATGTGGGCACTCCCAAGAGACACAATCTACTGATGCTTTATCCTTAAGAATTCAAAGTCTCCAGGAAAGTGGGTTTCAATTGATTCTACATTGCCTACTCCACAAAATCTTGTCATAGAGGAGCATGTAGGATAGGAAACTCTATAATGAATTATAGGTTATTGCCTTATTGTTTTTGCTACTGTGTTGTTAGCATTTAGCACTACAATGAAATGACTGCAGAGCCCTAAATTTCCAGGATGTTTTCAAGTGTTTCCCAAACTCACTGGCCACAGAACACTCTTTAAGTGACTCTCATAAGAATCTGTGTCACAGGACACAATTTGAGAACTGCCTCAAAAGCAGTGTCAACCTTCATGACCATGACCTTTTATGTCACATGCCAATTTCTTTGATAAGCAATATAAGGCACAATGCATTTAATAACTGCCATGACCTTCTGAAATAGATGTTATATTGTGCCATATATATATTATATATTATATGTATATATGTAATATATATACAGTTTGGTATATATTGGGAAATTGAAACTTAGAGCAGTTATTTAATAAAGTTTGCAGAGCAAACACAAGTATTTTGAACTCAGAGCCTTCAGATGCCAAAGCCATAGTCTTAATCAGGATTCATCACTCTGCTCGGGTTGTGATTTTCTCCATGCCCAAAGACAAGGAGATCTTTGTCCTTATCTATTCCCTGAAACCATCTATTCCTCCCACTAGTTGCTGATTGATTCATACTATTACAAAAGCCTTCTCTGACTCAGTCTCAAAGTCCTGGACAGATGCCCTCTGTCCTTGGTACTGGCTTTTCCCAAACCCCAAGTAATGACAGCACTTATTTTGGGACTAGTTTTGGAAGTAAAGACATTCCTTGAAGTCTGTGTCCTGACAAGATTTCCTGTCTCAGGACTGGCATGGCTTCTTGAAGGCATAAGGTATCTTATCACCCTGTGTAGCTGTGAGCTCATAAAATGAACTGTGTAAATAACCTCTAACTCTAATTTTTCTAAATGAGACTCATGTGAAATGGGATTTTTGAGTCTTAGGAATAAGAACTTTTATCAGGTATTTAAGGTTAGCTTTAAGTCATGTTGAGTTACAGGTGAACCAGGACAAAAAATCTCCTCTTAAGAACTCTGCCTTGTTGGAAGAGTTGGTCTGTTGGATAGAAACAACAGTTTGATACACGGGTAGTGGAAAAGATGATATTTTGCAAAGGAGATGGGGAGGAGCATCTACGTATCTGGAGGAGGTGGCATTGAACTAACAATTGAAGAAGATGAGTTAGGTCTTACATAAAATGCAAGTCTAAGAAAAAATATATATCGAGGTTGGGTGTGCAAAGTATTGTGCTAGCTGAGGCACAGAGTCTGTTTGGAGGTGAATCATGGGAAACCTTGATTGTCAATTAGGGGTGTTAATTTTCTTTGTAGCAAAGAACTACTTGGGAATGTTTGGGCATAGATATTCCAACCTTTATAATCCTAAATAGTGACACAGATGGAAGGGGAATGCATGTGTCATGGGGCCTAGGTAGGAATTTGTTGCACTGACCCATTTATAAATGACCCATTATAAATCTTATAAGATGCTGAGAATTGAGTATGGAGGTCTCTGATGGAGGGTATGGGATGGGGCAGTGAAGTGCTTGGCTTATGCTAATTACTTTTTCAACTATTTGGTCAAAATTCCCAACAGAAACAACTTAAGGGAGGAAGAGTTCATCTTGATTCACTGTTTCAAAGAGTTTCAGGCCTTCAGAACAGAGAATATCTCTCCTTAAGTTATAATACAGCAATAAAAGATGGAGCATTCCTCAAGAGACTTTTTCATCTATTCTGGTTGGTGGGTGGGTAGGATGGTGCGGTACATTTACAGATATAACATCATGCTGGACATGATGGTCGTCTTTTGGATTTGTTGTTGTTGTTGTTGTTGTAGTTTTGAGACAGGGTTTCTCTGTGTCACAGCCCCAGCTGTCCTGGAACTAGCTCTTGTAGGCCAGACTGGCCTCGAAGTCACAGAGATCTACCTGTCTCTGCTTCCCAAGTGCTGGGATTAAAGGCATACACCACCACTGCCCAGCCCTTCATTTGGAATTTGAGTATAACATAAGGGTATGTGGTTGGGTGTCAGTTTAACAAGGGGTGGACTTGTGATCATTAATCCTGGTTGTCAACTTGGCTTGATCTGGAATCAACTCAGAGGCACATATCAAGGCAGATCTGAGAGGGTATTCCTCAAAATGTGAACCAAGGGGGAAGGACTCTCCCTCAGAGTGCATGGTACCTTCCTGGATGTCAGTCTCTAAGAAGAGCCTAGGAAAAGCTATTTCCTTTTAGCCTGCTTGCATTCTCCTACCATCAGCGGGTGCATGTACTCTGCTACTTCTACTCTCTCTGATGCCATCCTTCACTGACACAAGGACCCAGATTCTTCAGCTTTCCAGTATGGACTGAAGACTTGGGGGAACTTCAGGATTCTTCCAGACCTTAACACCAGATTGGGTCTTCTGGATCACTCAGCCTTGTGGACTGAGTAGTCACCCGTTCTGTGACTCTCCAATATGAACACAGCCATTGTTGCACTACCTAGACCATATCCTGTAAGCTGACACAATAATACTTTTAAAAATCTATTCATTCTATCAGTTTTGTTTCCCAAGAGCACCCCAACTAATCTAGAAGGTGTGGTGGCTGAAAAGTGACAGAAGCTGCTCACATAATGCCGGGAATCAGCAAGCCAGAAATAAAGACAGGGAGCAGAGTTGGGTAGAACTTTCAAAGGCATACCATTTCCTTTGCCTGCTAGGCCCCATCCTCTTGAGAGTTCTATAGTAGACTATAGTCTCCTGAGCAGCATCAGCAATTGAGAACTAAGCATTCAGAGCACAAATCTTGGGCGTTTCATATCAAAACCATAACATCAATAGGAAACATAAAATACTGTATATGTTATAAAGGAAAGGAAAAATCAGAATTCCACACTTTAGTCTTAATTTATATGCTGCAGAGAAGAAAAGCAGTTTGTCACCTTGAATGTTTTGCCTTTCAATAAAATATATTTTGTGTGATGGCCATTCTTCCTTGTCAATTTGACTGAATCTGGAATCAACTAAAATTGAAGCTACTGGGTATTCCTGTGAAGGATTTTCTTAGATTATCTGAAGAAGGAAGACACCCCCGCCCCTGTTATATCTGACATCAGTACCTTCTGGTGGCAGCCCACATGGAAGTTCATGGGAGAAGAAAACTGGGCATTTTGTCTGCTTGTCCTCACTCTTTCTGGTACATTCACCCATCCTGATCCAAAGCATTCCTTTACCAATAGTAGAATCAGGTTCTTTGAGATTCCAACACAGACCAAGGCCCGGCAGTTCTCCATGAATGTTTAAACCTTCACTATCAGATAGGCTGCTCTTACAAACTCAGCAGCTACTGGAGTCTCAGCCCCTCTAGTGAGACAGTCATTGCTGGACCTCTCAGACCATATCCTATAAGCCAATATAACAAATCTCTTTTTGATATTTAATCAGTTCTGTTCTTTCAGAGAACTTTGACTGATACATTTGAAATGATTGTCCTGTAAAATTCTAGTTTTGGGGTGATATTTGAAGGAAATCAGGGATACTTAAATGATCTATGATAACTATCTCAAAAATGGCTGGAAAAGTTAAGACACAAATCATCTTAGTGGTTGCCGCAACTACTTATTGCCCATTAATAGAAGGGAAGGTTGGATGAATAAATTTGTCATCTATAATGAGATGCAAGGGATGGTGACAGTAGATGGTTAGAGGCTGCAGCAGGCTGACTCAAAACAGACTGCGCTGATCCTGCCCCCCAAACAGACTGAGCNAACAGACTGAGCTGATCCTGCCCCCCAAATAGACTGCACTGATCCTGCCCCCCAAAACAGACTGCACTGATCCTGCCCCCCAAAATGGACTGCACTGATCCTGCCCCAAAACAGACTGTACTGATCCTGCCCCCCAAAACTGACTGCATTGATCCTGCCCCCCAAACATACTGCGCTGATCCTGCCCCCCAAAACGGACTGCACTGATCCTGCCCCCCAAAACAGACTGCGCTGATCCTGTCCCCAAAGCCTCATGCTTGTGGAACTGCCTTTCCTTGCGGTACAGCCTAACCATTTCCTTTCAGCTAAAACTAAATGGCTAAACAGTCATCTCTGTTTATAAAAGACTGTATTCTCTCTTCTTCCTCTTCCTCCCGCTCTTCCTTCTCCAGCTGCTCCTCCTCCGCCTGTTCCTCCTTCTCCTCCTCCTCCTTCTTCCTCTTCTATCATTGGCTTGGGTGAGTTAAATGGCTTTGTTAAAGTGCCCCATGTGAGAAGAAATTAAGAGAGCATGGAACTGAAACATGCAGTCTAGAAACTATGAGGAGTAGAAGCCAGGCAATAAACGCAGTCTGGAATCTAACTGTCCCTAGTCAAACCTTAAGATATGATACAAATTCAGGCCAACAGCAAAAACACATGAATGTGGAAAGCTCAGCCCAGCTGTGCTCTGATTCTAGAGCTACAGAAGTCATAAGATAATTACTTCTGTTTTTAGTTAAAATATTCTTAATTTTACACACTAGCCCCACTTCCCCCCTCTTCACCTTCTCCACTTGCCATCTCCCCACATTCCAACCCCTATCTACTCCTCAGAAGAGGTAAGGCCTCCCTTGGGAGTTAACAAAGTCTGGTATACCAAGTTGAGATAGGACTAAGTCCCTCCTCGTTGTATCAAGGCTGAGCAAGGTATCCTACCATAGGGAATGAGTTCCAAAAAGCTAGTTCATGCACCGAAGATAAGTCCTGGTCCCACTGCCAGGGGCCCTCCAACAAGTCACATAACTGTCACCCACATTCAGAGGGTTAAGTTCGGTCCCATGTAGTCGACAGCTCATGAGCTCCCACTAGCTCGGATCAACTCTCTCTGTGGTTTTTCCAATCACTATTTTGACCCCTTGCTCATATGATCCTTTTTCCCTCTCTTCAACTAAGCTCTAGGACACTGAGAGCAGCAATTAATAAATGTGGCCTCCTGAAACTGAAAAGCTTCTGTAAGGCAAAGAACATGGTCAATAAGACAAAATGGCAGCCTACAGAAAGGGAAAAGATCATCACCAGCCCCACATTTGACAGAGGGCTGATCTTCAAAATATACAAAGAACTCAAGAAATTAGACACCAAAATACCAAATAATTCAATTAAAAATGGCATACAGATTGAAACAAAGAATTCCCAACAGATGCATCTCAAATAACCAAAAGATTTTTAAGTAATTTCTGTTTTTTTTTTTAATGACAACTGATTTGTGGTGAGTGAATAAGTAATAGAGCCATTAGCTCACTCCACACACTGTTTGGAGAATAAAACAATTCATCTTTTGTAAGAGAATGTGTTAACAGCAGAGTTTTATATTCTAAGAAAAAATTCAGAAGACCCAAGCTACTTTCCTGACCCAATGCCACCTGGCATGACATCTTAGAAAAAGCTCTCTCTTCTCCATGTCTCAGTTCCACCATCTTTAAATAATATGTCACATTAGGTCAGCAATTTGGACAAACATTCTCCTTCTCCCCCTCCTCCTATTTCTTCTTTTTGTGACAGAGAAGCCTTTCACCAAATCATGTCTCATGGAAATTCCATGCACAAAACAAATAAATGTACTTGAAATAAGGTTGAATGTGGTTCCTTGCCTTACCTCCCTACCTCTCCATGGCATTGTCTGAATCACCCCAGGTCTCTAGGGACCCGAGCTGTGAGCTCCTGGCTTTGAAGCGGCCCAACAATTAGCCTCTTCAGCTTGGCGTTCTGTAAATTCTAGCAAAAGTAACCTATCTGCAGGAGCACTGTCCTGTGACATTTCTGCATCCCACCACTTCTGTATGATTGTCAGTGGCCCCTGCCCACTGCTGGAGCTGTTCTGGCTTCCTGTCCTCCACAGCAGGCAGACTCCTTCTGCTATGTCAAAGCACCTTTGTAGTTAACTTCAGACTTCTACCTCCCTGGATGGCTTTATTATCCACTGTACAGGTTTCTATTTTTTTAAATATTATCATTTCATAGACTGGTGCTTACATTTAGTGTTTGCAAGGGTCTCTGACTGGCAGAGGATCTAGCAGAGCACAGAGCTATCTCCTTCCAGTGACAGTATGTTGCTTCTGCAGGTGACATGCTCCCCTGACACCATGCTTGTATCTGTAACCTTAATGTTTTGAATAAAACTAATGTTTCCCCTCAGTCTTTAGTTTCTTCCATTTTGTTTAACCCATCGAGTGTTATCTTAACTCTCCTACACATGTACTGGGTGATAGAATTTGACTCTCCCACTACACAGTGTCCACAGACTTGTCTAAAGTCCCTCATCCATAATTCACTCACCAATCTAAGCATTTACAGAAGTAGTTTTATCTAACTACTTCTGTAAAAATGCAAGTATAAGCTACAGAGATGAATTTGTTACTCTTTAAGAGGAGCTGAGTTCAGTTTCCAGGTTTTGAGCAGTAATGCTCACAATGCCCGTGACTCCAGTTCCAGAGATCTGACACCTTCTTCTGACCCCTTATGCTGCTTTTGTTATCTGGAAATTTAATTCCTTAGAATCTATGGAGCAGAGTGACAGAAACACTGGGAAGGAGCTCTGAATGCCTTTACTTTCTGCTTTATGCAACTAACAAAGGCTTGGTTTACCTTCCTGCAAAGTCTTCTATATATGCTAGGAGTGCATGAAGGTAATCTGCATAGAATTATTTCATAAATGTATCAATTCATGAGTATATCATGTTGTGAAGACCTGTTCTGCTCTTGGGGAAACTTGGTAAATCATGAATCAGACTTGTGAAAGAGCTGAACATCACACCTTTAGAAGCCAACCCCTGTTGTGTTGGGAATAGCATGGCCCTTCACACACATTACATTCTGAGGGTCTGATGAGTGCAGAAGGCACATAGACTCTGGAGACAGTGAACTCCCTAAGACAGGAGGTGCTGAAGCATGGTGCCTGGCATAGCTTGCTTAACCTAATGATCATTGCCAGTTTCTAGACACTTGGAAATGAGTTTGGATTGAGGTCCTCCCTATCATCTGTCTTCATGGTAGTGAGTAAGTTACTTAAACTGATGCAGCCCAGATTCCCATTTGAACTGAGGAGTCCCAGTAATATTGAAAATAATGGGAAGTACTAAAATACCACAGTATTGGCAGACTACATGGCAAAAATTCAAATGCTGGCTAATTTTGATCATCAACTTGATAGGACTTGAAAACTGGTTTAGAAACAAACCTCTGGCCTGCTTTAGAGCCAGTTTCTAGGTCAGGTTTGTTGAAATGGGAAGACCCATGCTACGTGAGCATGGAACCATCCCATTGACTGAGGTTCCTGCAGTTCACTTCATGCATAGGGAAAAGCTCAGTTGAACACCAGCTTTGCTCAGCCTCTGCTTCCTGAGCATGGATGCAGTGTGACCAACCAGCTCCAGCTTCTACCACTATGCTTTCGCTACCATTATGGACTGTGTCCCTGAAAACTGTAAGCCAAATAAACCATTTCTTCTCAAGCTGCTTCCTGACAGATATTTGTTGCTGTGACAATGAATGAAGTAACTAATTTAGTTAGTTTCCCAATTATCCCTCATTCATTTCCATAGTGAACATGAATGAACATCCTTAGAACTGTTAGCAGAAGCCACCTTCCCTCCTTTAGGGTAGGAAGTGACCCTTGGCTGATTCTGAAGCAAGAAATCTACTTGCTGGCCTCATGAAACCCATTGTCTCTTGGCATTATGTTCAAGGAAGGTTAAAGGACCAGTCAAAAGTATTTGAGTTACAGTGCCCACATTTCATAACTTGAGAATGTCAGGAAATTTCAAACATCTGAGATGGCTTGGAATGAAATAATATTTTTAAAAAATTCCACTCACAAACAGAGTGAAAATACAGATGGAAAGGATTTTCCATTCACAACCTACTTTCAGCATAAGCATTTTGTTCCATAGAGGAGGGTCAAAGATGGCACTGAAAGCCCTGAACTCTAGGTGGCTCTTCAAGTCTAGGAAGTATGTATAGCAGAGGGGAAGGAAACAGAACAAAGATTACTAGATTTAATGGCACATCTTAGCAAAATCTGGCCACCAGGGCTAGAATCAGGTTACTATGGAGTGGTCTCTCCTCCACACAAAGTCGTGGAGTGTGTGTAGATTTTATAGTAGTCAAGGCCACCAGTGTGCTTTGTGTTGGGGAGAAGTAGAGTTTGCAGGAAGCCAGGTTCACTATACTTTAAGGGGGTTTTCCTTCTTGGAACTTAATGTTTCCCACATGTTGAGGGTGTTCGGGCTGGTCTGGGATGGGATTCAAGGGGATTCCCAACTATCTTCCTACAGTGAGAGGTGCTTGAATCACAACCTCCTCTCCGAGGCTTTGGCAGAATCTGTAACTTGGAGCCTATAACTGCTCTCCCACTGTCCTGGAGTTTATGCTCAGATGCCTGGTATAGCCCCTTTCCTCCTTCCATAGCAGCCCCTTTCAAACCACACATTCAGCTCAACAAAGCCTTAGAAGATTCAGGTATGGTTCTGTTCTATTCTCCCTTCCTAAAGTCCCATCTCCACAGTCTGAGAAAGTGTGTGCGGACTTTTCTAACATGCATGTCACTAGAAATGACATGCCTGCTGACTCTTGCTCCCTTCCCTTCCCCCTCTCTGTCACGTAGCTGAAACTTGAAAGTTTCTGTTTCTAGGCAGTGAAGTGAGTTGCACCACCACCAGCTAACCTTTCCTGTGCACATGAAAAATGATAGCTGCAGGGCTCCTCTGTGAAATCAAGAGACTCTGATGCCAGCTGGAGTCTTCTGTACTATTTTGGCCATTCCCCAAAGGACACCATGTAGGGTTCTGCACTTGGTTAGCCAAGCCTGACATCAGGAGGCATTGTGGCACAAGAGACAAAATAATGGGGTTTTACTTAGAAAGTTTGGGTTTGCAGCCAATTCTGACTCTTTTATGGAATAATCCGGGCTGAGCCACTCAGTTTCCTTGAGCCTTAATTTCTCCTTTCATTAAATGGAGTTTTTAATTCATAATTTGTAGTAGTGGAGAATTAAGTGAGACATCATACATAGTCTTCCCATCACACGTGTCATGTTTTTATCCCTGACTGCAGCTATTTTATGTCTGCGTCTGATCGTCAAAGAGGAACTGTATATTGAGAGCCAACTAAATATTTGTATCTCAAGTTCTTTTCAAACGGAAAGAGCCTCTGTATGGAGAAGCCTTTGTGTTTTGTGAAAGCTGGGGATATTATTCCACCAGAAACTGTAGTTTGTAAGTTCACAGACTTGCAGGCAAAGAGACTGAGAGGTGTTTTTAGTTCATTGTGAACACCAGAAAGGGTAGGATTCGGGGGGAATGTTTTTCATCCTGTCAGCTTGCATTCCCTTTCCAATTTCTATTCTTGTTATATGGTCAGGCTATTGCTGTATTTATGGGTGGCCACAGTCTGCCTGCAGGAGCATACTTAGTCACAAGTGCTTTCCTTCTGAGGGCTACGCAAGACGCTGACACATTGAAAAGGAACACAGCATAGGCACAGTATGCCTCAGAGTAGAGACGTGGGCTTAGATTCTGGCTCCATCACTTGAGTTCTAAGACCCGGTCTCTATGCACTCGGAGCAAGGAGGCACAAGAGCCTATAGTTTACACGCTGGGCTAACTGTATGTTGGCAATGTCTATCACTGACATTGATTAAAATAAGCAACTTTCTTACGCCTCTAAAATTCCTGTTTCACTTGGGGACCTGTCCTTACTTCCATAGCTGCTGGAGTTCAGAGCTCCAACCTGAGCGAGCACTGCCTTGCTGTGGGATCTGGAGCTGTGTGCCCTGTTGTTTGCAATTTGGTGAAATGTTTCAGGGGTGGAACAATGCAGTAAGGTTTGGATGCTTTCACCTCACATCGACCCAAGTAGCCTGTCAGAAAATTGCAATATTCTCCAAATTCTATTAATAAATACTTCCATTGTTAAACTTGACATACATTTTTAGAATGTTAATCTTGAAGCTGTCTGTGAATTGATAATCAGATAAACAGAAACACCTCTAAGAGCCAGCCTGTCTATACCAGGTGAGTGCCACAGAGCCTAGGAGAGGTAATTCCTCACTCACATTGTGTGTGATGACAAAGCTCATGGCTAGAAACTCTGTCACCTCTTGAGACAGGGTAAGGATGGGTTGGGAGCACAAAGCTAGGCGTTTAAACGAAGCAGGGGCAACACAGAGGATATTCACACTCTGCACCCCCTTCTTTACCCAGATATGGTTCCGTTTTTTGGAATGCACAAGGCCAAGGCACACGGCCTCCCATGCTCATACCACAGGAGTGCTTCCCATCACTTTATTTAGGCTGAACAAACCTCTCCCCAGTCCCGATGTGGCTTGCTCTATCTCAGGACAAGGTGCCAGGGTGGGGAAACAGCTTTCATTTCAAAGATGCTCATTGGGAAGCTCTAAAAAGCAAGGAAAAAGAGGTTCACAAAAGCATTAAAAAGAAATGTTCAACCTTAAAGAGAGTGCCCTGTCCAGCTCGCTCTCTGACACAGAGCAGTTCCAAAGAATCTCTAGCCACACAGCACCCCATAGCCAAATGCTTGAGCCTGTAATGCCTGAGGACTTTCTGGAGTCAGAACTCCACATTCACATCCAGCCCCAGATTGTCACCTTTTCTCTTAACAGTGCCAACACAACTTCTTGCTTCTAAAATACCTGCCAGGCTAGCAGGCACTCTCAGATTTGGCAAGATAGAACGATAAAGACTAGGGGGTGGGGATAAGCAGAAACACTCCAGAACAGGGAAGGCGGCTCCTCATGTCTTTGGAAGATGTTGGGGGGTGGGGATTTGGGCTCTGAAGAGTGAAGAGAGAGCCTGATGGGGAGCAACATGGGATCTGGATAGCCCTGCAGCCTCTAACCATGCTAAGGCCCAACCTGAGACCAATGAATCAGGAGGCTCCCACTGGGGATTAGCACCCTGCTCCAAGCCTATTCTTGCAGCCTATGAACACATCTGTGCCTAGAACTCATAGCCTCACTTTGGTATTCCAAAACTTATTTTTCTACAGAGTGGACATCGTGAGGACCAAATTGGGGTGGGCATGGGGGGGTAGCTGAAAACTGTCTAGTACTGAGATTGTTTAAATATACAATTGTGTTCTTCCTACTAGAATCCTCTGTCATTCAACCCCATGGCTGTGAGCGAATGCCACTTTCAAACACTATTTTTCTAACACTCATCAGGGGAAAAATCCACAGGTGAGAATCAACTAGCTAAAGAATTAAGAGAAAAAAGTCTTACTTTTCCACACACACACACAAAAAGGCAGAGACAAAAAACTTTACCAAAAGTTTCTCTCAGTATGTGACTATTGACAGCTCAACACCAAATACAATAGAAGAGGAAGGCAAGCTAGGAACAACTAGTGTACATGCACCGAAACACTCCGTTACCGGGGGCGGAAGCAGAACACGAGTTTTAAGATTTACAAACCCACGCCTCACTGGGTACCAGGAATGTTAAAGGTACATCAGGAAGACCTGAGTGATGGGGTCAACAGACTCACCTTTTCCAGGTCGGAGAAATCTATGTCGCTGGGCGCACAGGCTCCCTGAAGAAGCACCTGGGCTGAGACCGTGGCAAGTTTCCACGGGAGCAGTCCCTAGTGTCTCCCCAGCCACTGTCTTTGTGCCCA
>LOEQ01002704.1:140257-156502 GCA_001685075.1 Bramus lutescens
CACAGTAGGCAGGCTGTGGCCGGAGCAGCCAGCTTTAACTGGCTTTTATAGGGAGCTCCTTCCTCTGTAATGGGATGCCTCGCCTCCAGACATCCTTTCCCACTTTTTTTTTTTCTTTTCAGTTTGCGAGTTAAAGGAACAGCCCTCCCAGCGGAACCGGGTTAGCTCATGAGAGACGCACTCACTCCAGGCAGCCAGCCAGCTAACAGACCATTTGCATACAATTTATAGTGGGGGAAAAAAAAGAGTAGGAATTTCAGCTCCCTCCGCCTCCGCAGAATAGCTGTTAGAGAAGTGTGATTTTTGCTTTGCTCCACAAACAAGCATTCTAATTGTGAAACAGAAGCCTCTGGAGCTGAGCAAGAGGGAGCGGGATCCTGGCTCTGCTCCTGGACTGTAGCAAACTGGAAACCCGACCTGGGTTCCCTTAGGCTCCAGGCAGCAGCTGCGGGGTGGCACCTCAGAGAAAGCCCAAGGTTAGTCCAGTTCCTGGAAAGAGGAGGTAGAGGGCTGCGCTAGCCCCAGGCAGGTCAGGTTTCTCTTGGCCCCAGGAGATAACTCAAGATCAGTTCTCAGCAGCTGGGGACCTTGTTAGAAGCTTGGAAGAGTGGGCTTTTCTGAAGTGGGAGCCAACCATGCCCAGCTGCCTAGAGGAATCATTATTCGGATCCCAGTGTCCCATCCTGCAGAAGCCACTTTTTGCCCTTACATAAGCCAAGTGCTAAGTGCCTTCTACTTAGCAGGGTCTCTTGGGGGTGGCTTCTGAGCTCCCACTGCCCATAGATGCTCAATCCAGACTGTTTTTCTTTTAAAAACATCAGTAATACTTTTCAAAAGGTAACAACTTTATCTTTAAGGTCGAAGATTGCTTCTGAGTCTTCCCTGGGCTTGAAGTTAGAGTATCCACAGGACACATGGAGGCATTCGAGGGAGAGAGAAGCTGCCCTCACAGGTTTGTTTATGACAGTGCTTGAAGCATGCAGTTTAGAGAAGTGGTTTAATGTCATTGGTGGTCTCTGCCTAAGAAGGATTGTCAACTGGTGGCTCTATGACCTACTACTGACCAGAAATAGTGAGTGATGATATTTAAATAGGAGACTGTCACACATTAGCACAGACATCACTGCCATGTTGAATTATGAAAAATGCATTTCTTTATTCTGTAATTTAGAAGAGACTTCTTATATTTTAATTAAGCATTAGTAATGGAGGTTTCAAGCATCCACTTACCTGTAATATTGTTTGATGGCGTCCTTTAGCCTTTATCATAGCAGTTGGTCTCAATTTCTCCAGTGAAAAAAAAGGCAAAACAAGATTAGGCTCTCCCTATGTTAGTATTGACTCCAAGATTCTAGAACTTTTTGCAAAAGTGACCCACTCACCCTCCACCCGCAGACAGCAAGAAAACACATAAATCATTATGTCATAAATCATGTGAACTTTTGAACTCATTTGAACTTTCAAACCATTTTGGCTGATTAAAATGTTGGTTGTTTAGGGAGTTTTTTCATTCTGTATTTTAGCCAAAACATATTTCAGTAGCATGTGCCTGTCTTTTCACCAGCAGTGAATGCTTCTGTACCTCTGGACTTTGCTAAGTGGACCCAGGGCTACTTCTTCTCAGTTAGCAAATAAAGTGCTGGAAGTGTATTATGCCATGTGTCCTATGAGCAATGTTTACACAAATACATATTCAATTTATTTGTAATTAATTACATATATTTGAACAAGGTATTTAAATAAGTTGAGAGAGTCTGCTAAGAAAACCTGGGTGATTAATAGGGCTTCTTGTCAGAATGTTTCAGGCCCCAGGTCGCTGGCTCCCAATAATTCTTAATGCTCTATAATCAATCAACTGTTTAACCAATCACAGGAAAGCAAAATGAAATGTGACCAGACTCATTCTGAGGAAGGAAACAGCCAGTAACCCTGACACATAAGAATACAACCATCAGCTGACACAGAGGTGTATCACAACACCATAGACACATTGTTCATGCAGTCTACTTGGAAAATGTATTTTAACTGGATGTGAGGGCTCACTCTTTAGTAAATCTGGCATTTGAGAGGTCTAAGCAAGAGAATCACCATGAGTCTGAGGTCAGCCTGGGTTACAGAATGAAACCTTTTCTCAAAGACAAACAGAACCAACCCAACAAAACTACTAACAACAAACTGAAACAAGAAACCCTTTCCCCACCAACGAAGAGAATTTTCTCCAAAAAGCTATGAAAAAAAAAAAGCTATACCTTAGCCTTGAAGTGAGGAAGACACACAGACTAGGCTTTGTTCTGTCCCCTTGGACCATTTTTAATTCTGCGCATGGTAATTTTACAAAGTAATGTTTGTACATTGATATTCAGCCCTCTAATGCCTTTCCTATGGTTGTCCTCAAATATCCCTGATATTTCTCCTTTGACTTGTTTTTTTCTCTCTCCTGATTTACATATTCCACTTAGCATGGTGATCTCCAGTTCCATCCACTTTCCTGCAAATGTCACAGTTTTATTCTGCTTTTTGGCTAAATAAAACTCCACTGGGCCTTTTCTTTATCCTCTCATCTGTTGATGCCACTTAGATGGACTGTGAACAGTTCTCTCAGTACTGAGGCTATTCCAGTATTTCAGTATCTCCACAGTAAGCTGACTCTGATGTGTGCTAAATGTCATGTGGATCATAGGGCAGTGCTAGTTTCAGTCCACTGGTGATCCTCCCAACACACGCTTGCTGAGGGACAACGATCTTGCACCCTGTAAAGATTTATCAGTTGTATTGCTTTAATAAAACACTGATTGACCAGGAGCCAGGCAGGAAGTATAGGCAGGATGACAAGAACAGGAGAATTCTGGGAAGAGGAAAGGGTCAGTCTGCAGTTGTCATCCAGACACAGATGAAGTAAGATGAGAATGCCTTGCTGATAAAAGGTACCAAGCCACATGGCTAACACAGACAAGAATTATGGGCTACTATAAGGTATAAAATTAATTAATAAGAAGACTGAGCTACTAGGCCAACCAGTTTATAAATAATGTAGACCTCTGTGTGCTTTTTTGTGTGACTGAATGGCTGCAGAAGCCTCTGTCAACACACATTGATTTTCATAGTTATTGGACAATTGAATTCACATTACCACTAGAATTATAATACTCTTGTCAGTATTTGTTGGGTTTTATTTACTCAAGATAGCCATTCTGACTGGGTTCAGATGAATTCTCAGAGCAGTGTGGATGTTTGTTTTCCTGACAGTGAAGGAGGCTAAACAGTTCCAATATATTTATTGCTACTTCTTTTGGGAATTATCTGTTTAACACCTTTGCTCATTTCTGGTTTGGAAAGTTCTTCTGTATGCATTGCTTTTATTGGATAATGAATAAAGAAACTACTTGTACCTATAATAGGGCAAAACAGAGCTAGGTGGGGAAAACTGAACTGAATTCTGGGAGAAAGAAGGCAGAGTCCGGAGAAGCCATGAAGCTGCCACCAGGGACAGATGTGCTGAAACCTTGCTAGTAAGCCACAGCCATGTGGTGATATACAGATGAATAGAAATGGGTTAATTCAAGATGTAAAAGTTTTCTAGAAATATGCATAAGCTAATAGGCCAAGCAGTGATTTAATTAATACAGTTTCTGTATGATTATTTCAGGTCTGGGAAGCTGGAAATGAACAAGCAGTCTCTGGCTACAGATTGGTGTGCCAACATGGGACTGATGAAATCTATGTAAAATCTGAGAAAGCTTGGAAGGAAATCTTACACACAAAGGAACAGAGTTAAGCATGGCTTTTATTGGTAGCAGCATTTTCTTGGGTGGGCTCTGTTTGCTAGAAGCAAGAAGGGGCATGATTCCTTTAAGAGAAGTCTTTCTGATTTAGTGGTTAAAAAAAAAAACCCAAAACCCTGTGAGATATCGCATCAGCTGAAGCAGCGGCTTCCTGGTCCATGCTGCTAGCACAAACTCCAGATCTTTCAGGAGGCTGAGCACTTGAATAGGGTTTATGGCAGTGTGCTGCAAGTTACTTGGTGGCAACATGGACCTACTGGTTACCAGCATGAGCTTGGCTCCCGCCTGGCAGTCTCAGAGGCAGTGAACAGATCTCTGCTATATTAGACTGGGCAGAGCCAAAAGGCAAAGCAATCTTAGATCTAGTAATGCTGCTTAGAATTTTAAGAAGCACTCCTGGACAGAAAAGGATTTCAGATATAGAATAGGACGATTCAGGCATAAAGACCTCTAAATGAGACACAATATGTTTAAAAAGTGTATGTAGGTTTGGGAGAGAGAAAAAAAGAGTAAAGAGATAGTAAATGTAATATAAAAGAGTACATACAGTCATAGATTAAAGGAGTAAAGAAAATAAAATAAAAATAAGCTTGCAGAAAAGGTAGTAGAGTAAGAAAAATA
Source organism: Bramus lutescens (assembly GCA_001685075.1). Classification (NCBI taxonomy): domain Eukaryota; kingdom Metazoa; phylum Chordata; class Mammalia; order Rodentia; family Cricetidae; genus Bramus; species Bramus lutescens. Next base: position 144,661 of record LOEQ01002704.1, read on the forward strand.
GGCCACATAAAAATGAAATATACAAAGAGAGTCTGGATTATACATATTATTGTGCTTTATTTAAATTATTTGACTGTCAAGGAGCTAAGTACAGAGAGAAATTTCATTGTATGGGCTGCTAAGCTAAACCAACCTATATATTTTAAAGGTATCATAACTTCAGAATTTGAGCCCAGACTAATGTGGTTTGATTGACCAAGATCCCCCTGAAAGGTCACCATGAACACCCCAAAAATTACTTCACCCAACAAAAAGCAGGAGGCAGTTTGGAGAGAACTATGCCCAAATTCCCAAATATTGTTTATAAATGTCAGTTTACATTTAAAGGGGGATATGCTATAGAGATGGATACTTTGAATTGGTGTGGATCTTTGTTTGTTGATGCAAATTTAAGGTCTCTTTCTATATATATATTTCTGCTCTTAATTAAGGTGTTATGTTTGTGCAGCTCATTTAGAAAGGTAATGTATAATTAAGAAATATAGGCTAATAGAGAGTCATCTATAATAGTCAAGCTTGTAGTCATGTTAGTTAGGTTTTCGAGATGTATATTTCAGTTAGAGAGGTATTCTCCAAACCTTTCAAAGACTACAGAATATGGCATTTAAAATGTTTTAAGAACTTAGGACTTCTCATGATATTGAGACACACCTGTTCCTGGCAGTGCCAGTATACTTTAAGAAGAAGACAGACATCAAAGAGGCTCCTCATGGAGTTTGTTAGCCATTTGGGCAAGAAACTGCTCTTTTTGAACTGCTTGACTGGACTTGTAGGACCCACAGAAAAACCACTGCTCAACTTGCCTAAAGATGAGATGATTCTTCGGGGTTTTTGCTTCATGAAAGAACCTGATAGACATTCTGCAGAACACAGAAGAAAGTGACTGACAAACTGCCATTATAGGAGGAACTGTTTTTGAAATTTCCTCCTTCAAGGGAAAGTCTGCTGGATAGTATGGGCCAGTAAACTAAAGATATGTGCCCCAATGTTAAAGAACAATTTGGGGGGACTGTTCTGGCAGGGAGATGTCTCTGTCAATTCTAGAGTTTTGGAAGTTTGCTTACGATGCACTTCCTGTTAACTTAGGTAACACTATATCCTTCCGGAGTCTTTGATGGTGTTAAAGAATAGGTAGTTATAATTATAGTTTTCCTTAGTTATGATATAAGGTAAAGTAGATATAAATGTTATAACTATAATTCTTTCTTCATACCTGTTTTGTTATATGCAATTTTTCTGTGTTAAAGTTAAAACCTTCCTTTTTATTTAAACAGAAAAGGGAAAATGGTGTAGAAAGTCCTTCTGTATATGTGTTGCTTTTATTGGTCAATTAATAGAGAAATTGCTTTGACATGTGGTAGGGCAGAACAGAGATAGGTGGAGAAAACTAAACTGAATTCTGGGAGAAAGAAGGCAGAGTGAGGAGAAACCATGTAGCCATCACCAGGGACAGACATGCTGGAACCTTACTGGCAAGCCATAACCATGTGGTAATACACAGACAAATAGAAATGGGTTAATTGAACATATAAGTGTAATCTAGAAATATGCATAAGCTAATAGGACAAGCAGTGGTTTAATTAATACAGTTTTTGAGTGATTATTTCGGATCTGGGAAGCTGAAAATGAGCAAGTGCCCTCTGCAAACACATTTCCTTATTGAATTTGCTTGTGTGTGTGTGTGTGTGTGTGTGTGTGTGTGTGTGTGTTTAAGCTTTTCATAGACTGTAGATATTTATTTCCTATAAGATGAATAGCTGATGGGGATTTTCTCCTGCACCATATGTTGTCTACTCCCTTGGGTAATTAATTGTTCCATTTGCTATGCAGGGGTTCATCACAGCCATCTAATGGCCATCAGCTTCCCTTTTCAGCCTTTGTTCTGGGAATGTGGGTCTGTGTAGATCATGTGCTCTCCAAGACATAAGCCTTTGCTTGTGCTGAACTTAATCTGCTCATGTCTGTCTCTCACAACCATTTGCTATGTGCTTCTAATCCTATTTTACTTTGAAGTTTTCTGTATAGATTTATTTATTAGAAATGCTTCCAAACCAGGTATGTTGTCTCATCCCTTTGATCCCAGCACTCAGGAGGCAGAAGCATGCAAACCCCTGAGTTAAAGGCCATCCTGTTTATATAGTAAGTTCTAGGGCAGTTTGGGTGATGTAGTGAGATTCTGCCTGTCTTGGTTACTATGATAAAACACCATGGCTAACAGGAAGAAAGGATTCATTTTCTTTACCATTCTCAGGTCACACTCAGATCTTTGAGGACAGCCAAGGCAGGAATTCAAGGTAGGAACCTGGAGGTAGAAATTGAGACCCCATGAAGGCATGCTGCTTACTGGCTTCCCACTGCTCACTTAGCCTGCTGTCTTATAGTGCATAGTACCACCAGCTGAGGGGTAGTACTGGCTTCAGTGAGATGAGCCCTCCCACATCAATCATTAAGAGAATATCCTAAATATTTGCCTATATGCCAATCTCATAGAGGTATTTTCTCAATTAAGATTTTCAGATATGTCTAGGTTTATGTCAAGTTGACAAAATCACCTAGTAAACTCTGTAAAAGCAAACAGACAAAAATAAACAACAACAAAAATGCTTCCATCACATAGCTCGGCTCTATTAGTATATTCATCAGTTCCACAAGATGTAGGTTTTTTATACATATATGTCTAATTTTCCCTCCCAGACCCCGGGCCTCCCTATAGTAATAAGGAAGTAAGGAATAGCAACAGAACATAAAGGAGCATTGGATTATAATGTCCATCACATTCATTGCACTGATGAGAAAAGGGGCCTCAGCAAGGAGAAATGATGAGCCGTATGCTAGTACGGCTGCTACGCATGCAGGTAGCCATTGCAGTCTGAACTGAGCCTCCAAAATCTCAGGCATTAAGGCAGAGGATGCTCATATAAATTAATAGCAATTTATCTTCCCATTTGGCAAGGACACCATGACTTTTGCCATCTGATCTTGCGTTGTTATATCCTTCTCCATACTGTGAGTATTTTTCCCATGTGAGAGGGCAAAACAAAGGCTTATAAACACCCCCTCTGCACATCAATTCCTGCCAAGTACTGACTTTGTTATTGCTTGTTTGCGCTTCTCATTCATGAGTTGCTGGTGGAGGTTGTGGTTGGAGACCAGAGTATGGAGGATTGCCCCAGGTGAGATCATTCTTATTTTTTAATGGTCTATTATGCACAGTACATTTTTTTTCCAGATGAACTAGACAGTGAGTAGAATGTTGGCCAGGACTAGCTTTCTTGAGGAAGTCAAATGATCACTTTCTGTCAGCATCTCTGGCTCCCGACCGCGATAATGTTCTCCTCTGCTGCCCCTAGCCTCGTCCTCTTTATCTTGGGATTCATTTAGCATGCCAGAACTCTTCTCAAAGTCCCATGTGACTCTACAGTGGCCAGACGTCTTCTCAAACAATTTGAAATAGCTTAGATTGAATGCAGAGGGTCATTCAATTAAAGTCATCGCTTAGAATGAACTTTTCCCGTCTTGTTTGACCATTTTTATTGATGGTCACCTCTTCTCACTTTCCCACACAACAAGACCACCACCAACCAATCAAGAAAAAAAGCAAAACCCAAACCCTCAAAGATGTTACTGAATGAGAAAGAAGACCTATGGGAGCTTGCATCACACAATAGAATAAGTCAGGTCCACAATTAACCAAGTCAGGTGTGTGGTTGAAGCTGCATAAAAAGAACTTTGATATTGAGTTCAAGCTCCAGGGTGGTTTATTGACTGTGTGACTTTGGGCATATTTATTCCACCCACTAGCTCACTGTCTTGATATCAAATGGGCACTTGCTAAGGATATTAGAAGCTCAAATCAAAGTTGAAATTTAAAGAGATAATTTAGAAGTCTGAGTTCTTTTGTCTATACAATTTGCTAAGAGGAGACGTGTTTTACTGTCATGATAAATTACATTTTCAAGTTTTATTCTGTGGTGTTTTTCTGAGAATGTTTCCAGAGTTCTTGCATCTAGACAGAAGGACTGCTTTGTGCTTACTCACACAGTTGTTTTTCATTTTTATTACATTGCACGCGATGTTCCCCTCACCTCCTTGCTCTCCTAGGTCATGATCCTGATGGCTGGCACTGAGACTTGACACATATTTACTGGAGAGCTATTTATAGCAGGCATCTGTTATGGCCAATGCCTATACCCTGACATTTCTTAATAATTTTAATATCATCCTTTTTCAAAGTAGAGAATATCATATATTTTGATGATGAACATCAGAATCATTTTAAAATCATCTTCTTGCTGATTACAGCCCTGAATGTTATCACTGATTTCCTCACCATTCCATGTCAGCTCCTTGAAGGCAGGCAGTATTTTTTTCTTACTGCGCATGCCCAAACCACAGGAAATCCATTCATGTTTTTATAAAAATGATTAGCACACCAGTTGGCTGGCTTTGTGATAGCAAATATGGTAAAGACACAAGTCTGGCACAGTCAATCTTGGGTTCCATTCAGCTCAAATACTGAAAGTAAATTATCTCAAGAAATAAAAAAACAAGTACTCCCTCTCAAGCTCACTTTCAGCTGTAGAGAATACGGAACCCAAATCTTTTGACTTGACTTTGACCAACACTGGTCCATTAAAATAGTCTTTCTATTCAGACTCTGAATAAAAAATAATCTGCCTTAAAGTGTGGACAAGATAGTACCATGAGACATCAACCCCCTTCTCCCCACTGCTAATCCATGCAGTGCTCAGAAATACTTCAGATAGAAGGTTAGACTAACATTTTCATAATATAACACAGTTATGCCTGATGGGACTTCACTTGAATTTCACAGGAGTTAAGGGGTAGAAACATCACTCAGCATAAACATCAAGAATCCAGCATAGAGCACAGTCTGCAGAGAATTTTCTCTCTTGCTCCCTTATGTGATTTTCATACCAACCCTAGAGGTACCCAGTGTTTGGACTTTTTATCTTTCCTTAGATTCTTTGGTTGTAAATGTAACAAAAATGACTGATGCTTCTTGACATTATTCTCAAAGTCTAAGAAAAATACTTTGTCAAATGCTTATGCTGTTTCATATTGCATTCTGGTGCTGTTGACCATTAGAAATCAGGGACTTAGTCTATTCTTAGGATTTTCTCTCTCTTTGTTTTACTCATTTGTAACTTGAAAAGATAATTTTAGACATATGTTCTAGAAATGTACTGATTCAAGTATGAAGGGTTAATAAAATAAACAAGAAAATAAAAGTTATATATTTCATTTTTGGAAAGTATGTTGGCATCCCTACTTGGCCAATTTATAGTGATCACTCTGCTCACATAGTTTTTGTGAATTATCCCCACGTTTTTACTACCCATGTGATCTGTCTCTCTCTGTCTCTCTCTCTCTCTCTCTCTCTCTCTCTCTCTCTCTCTCCTCATGCTCTCACACAATGTTCCAGAGGCAATAACTTATAAAAACAAGTACTTTCCTGAAGGTATGTCCAATGTTGCTCTGAGAGATTAATGTCTTCAACAAATATTAATTGCCTCCAAAATGTGTAACTCCCTTTGCCTGCCTCCCAACAACACATGTTGAAGAATATCACTGTTCTTTCATGGCTTTCTAAGAATTCATATTCTGATTCTCAAGTAGGATGATTCCTCCATCCAGAGTCATCTCATCTCAGCCAACCAAAGACAGAAACTGCCTCAGCTAAGCCCGGGAGGGCTAGTCTCACATAGCTAAATGACTCATTACTCTTCCATATGGGGAGCACCCTAGGCTGACCCTCTATTCTGACTAAGCAGTAGTACTGCTTCCCCACCTACTATGGTATAAATATGGTTTCTTCACTCCTGTTCTCCAAATCATGTTGAAATCTGATTGTACTGAGGCAGCATTGGGAGGTGGGTACAAAAGAGAGGTGTTAGAGACTTCATCCACAAGACCTGTGAGTATTACTTTGTGTGACAAAGGGTATTCTGTGGTTGTTGAGAAGTGAACCCTGTTGAGATGGGAGAATTTCTCTGGGTGTAATTGCAAGTGTACCCACTAGAGGAAGCCAGGCTGAATGGGTTGGTATTGACTACATGGGATAAGAATGCAATATGGAAAAGGGGCATAGATTATAGAGTATTGTGGCCACAAGCTAGGTCATGCCGATGGTCACCAGAAACTGAAAGAGATGAGAGAGATTCTCTGTGAAGTCTCTAGAAAGACATTAGTCCTTTTAAGCTCATTATTTAAACTCTCTCCTTGCTTCTGACATTTCCTACCTGCAAGAGAATACATTTCTACAGTTTTAATTCACTAAATTTGGGGATGATTTGATAGGACACCAATAGAGATGCATCTAGGGACAGTATCACTGAGGTGTTATTTCTGTCTTCTGCACAGATGGGCTATGGTCTTGGATTGTCTGAGATTATCAGTGAGAGATAGTGTTAATCTCCTTTGAAATTTGGAATATCATTTTCCATATGCATGCAGTTTCATGATACAAATCTACATCTGTATTTTCCTAAATACCCTTTTATTGCAGCTCCTTTAAGCTAGTTGAATGAGGTGGTCCAGAAGACAGAGAACAGAAAAATTTCCTGGGAGTTTCAACCTTCATCCTCAGTCAGACAGTTTTTGTAGTGGTCTGTTGATGCAGGAGCTTTACAGTATTGAGTGATTTGGGTTAGGCCAGAAAAGAAGATGAAATCTTGACCAACATATTTCATCCTTACCATCTTATGGGCAGTCTGATTCCAAGAAGTGTAGGCTTTATCAGAATGAATGCTCATCAATAGCTGTAAGGGTTCTTCCACAGCTTTGTCAAACTTAAGAGCTAGGAGATGGTTATGCTCAAGCCAGAGATAAGAAAGTGAGGCAGAGGGCTTTGCCTACTGATCCCACACACTGTGGGACAGCTGAGGCCTATAGATGGAGACCGTTCGTTTGTTTCCTGGCTGCCCAGACCCAAAATAATCACACAGAAACTAAACTATATTGATTACAAAACTGCTTGGCCTATTAGCTCAGGCTTCTTATTAACTAACTCTTACATCTTAAATTAACCCATTTCTATTATTTTGTATTTTACCATAAGGTTCATGGTTTATGGGCAAGTTTCTGGTGCATCTCTCTTCTTTGGCAGCTACATGATCTCTCTCTGACTCTGACTTCTTTTCTGCTCTATCTCTGCTTGGAATTCACAGTTACTCTATTCTGCATTGCCATAGGCCCAAAGCAGATTTTTATTAACCAATGGAGTAACAAAACATATTCACAGCATACAGAGTGTAATCCCACATCCCCTCCCCTTTTCTTTCTAAATAAAAAGGAAGGTTTTAACTTTAACATAGCAAGATTACATATAACCAAACAGTTATCAAGAAATAATTATAGTTACAATATTTATTCCATTTATATTTGACAAATTAAGGAAAATACTCTTCATTTATCCTATCTTTGTGAGTCTAAAGTTTTATGTCTAATCTATCTTTTATAATTATATTTATCTTTCTTCAACTCCATCAAAGCCTCCAGAAGGATATAATATTATCTAAGTAAACAGAAAGTGCATTGTAAGCAGACTCCAAAACTCTGGAATTGACAGAGACAACTTGCTGCCTGGATAGTCACTCTAAGTTCTTCTGTAACATTGGGGCATCCATTTTCAGCTTCCAGGGCCATAGTATCTGGCAGACTTTTCCATGAAGCAGGATTTCAAAGATAGTTCCACTTATATTCACAGTCAGTAACTTTCTTCTGTATTCTGTAGAACGTCTGGTAGATTCTTTCATGAAGCAGGATCTCTGAAGAACTGTCTCACCTTCTTTAGGCAAGTTCAGCAGTCATTTTTCTGTGGGTCCTGCATGTCCAGTTTATATAACATACCATCAAGCATTTCAAGCAAGGGAATTTTCTTACCCAAATGGCTAGCCTTATCACATTGAAGACAAATTTCATGACAAGTTTCTTCAATGTCCCTCAACCTCTTTGAAGTAATTGGTGCTGCCAGAAACAGATATGTATCACTGTCATGAAAAGTCTAAAGTTCTTAAAATGTTTTAAATGCTATATTCTGTAAGTTTTTTAAAGGTTTGAATAATATTTATCCATCTGAAATAAATCTCTGTATACCTAGAAAACCTAACTAACATGACTACAAGCTTGACTATTACAGATGACTATCTATTATCTTGTATTTATTAATTATACATAATATTTTAAATGAACTTCACAAACACAATACCTTAATCAAGAGCAGAAATATACATATAACAAAATTAACCTTAAATTTGTATCAATAAACCAAGATCCATACCCATGCAAAGTATTTATTTCTATAGCATATCCCTTCTTAAATATAAGCAAACATTTGTAAGTAATCATTTAGAAAATTTGGGTGTTGTTCTGTAGACTACTTCCTGTTGATTGGGGGCTATGTTAATCAGGTCTATTATGGGGTATCCTGTGTGATAGGTCTATCTCAGTCAGCAGTCATGAAAATGTTATGGATGTTAGACCATCTAGGGCATTGCTTCAGTGGTTCTTGTTTGATCAAATCATGTTAGCTGGTAAGGAATCCACAGCTTTCTATCTTCTGTGGAAACAAAAGTAGAACCTCTTTTCCAAAGCAACATATCTTTAGACCAAAATTTTGAAGTCAAGATACCTTTAAAACATATATGTTGGTTTAGCTTAGCAGTTCATACAGTATAATGTCTCTCTGTGATTAAATCATTCACAGTCAAAAATTCAAAGAAAACACAATAATATACATAACCCAGACTCTTTGTGTATTTTCCATCTTTACATGGCTTATTTTTCTTTACCTCTTTCATCTATGACTATCTTTTTAAAGATGTTGCTTTATCTTTTTACTTCTTTTTATGACTATCTATACTCTTTTTCTTCTCTCTCCCAAGCTTGTGTACATTTATCCAACACTGTGACCCATTCACAGGTCTTTTTAAAAGTCTGAATCTGTCTTTGTTGTGTATCTGTAACTATTTTCTGACCAGGAGTGATTTAAAATGATAAGCAGCTTGGTTGTAGTGGCCCTGGATGCTGTCTCTGCCTCTCTTAGCCTTTCAGTATGGCAGAGGTACTTTTACTGCCAGCACTGGGACCACTGGTTAGGAGTCATCCTTACCACTGCAACTCTGGTAAGCAGTTGGCCCATGATGTCACCAAGTAACTTGCAGCACACTGCCCACAAACCCCAGTCAAGTGCTCGGCCTCCTGAAAGATCCAGAATTGTTCATGCAACTAGCACAAACCAGGAAGCATTCTTAAAGGAACCACACAGTTTTTTGCCACTACAGCTGAGACAGGAAGCCTTCTCTTAAAGGAATTGTGATTCTGTTTGCTTGCTAGCAGAATCCACTTGATAAAATGTTACTACCAATAAGCCATGCTTAACTCAGCTCTGTTTTGTGTCAAGCTTTTCAAGCTCTCTCAGATTTTATGTGAATGTAGCTGGCCCATGTTTGCACACCATTTTTATGCAGATGGTGTTTGTTCTTTTCCCAGTCACTCAGACCCAAAACAATCACACAGAAACTATATTAATTACAATACTGCTTGACCTGTTATCTCAGGCTTCTTATTAACTAACTCTTATATCTTAAATTAACCCATTCCTATTATTTTGTAATTTACCACAGGCGTATGGTTTACTGATAAGGTTCTGGGGTGTCTATCTCTTTCAGTAGGTACATGGTCTCTCTCTGACTTTGCTTTCTTTTCTCCTTTATTTTTGCTTGGAATTCCTACCATGCTCTATTCTGCAGTTTCATAAGCCCAAAGCAGATTCTTTATTAACCAATGGCAATACAACATCTTCACAGCATACAGAGGGGAATCCCACATCAGAGGCCTGAATCCATGTCTGCTTAGCCTGAATCAGCACCCATGTGGAGAAAGGGCCTGGTCTAGAGCTTCATATAATCATACAAACTGGCCTAACATGTTGCTTCAGAACTTCTCACACATCTGTCTGCCCCTTCATAGCCAGGGAAAACATCAAAAGGGATTTGAGAGGAACAAGTGGTACCACGATGGCTTCTTGCTCCCCTAGTACTTCTGAAAACAGCCCACAGGTCTGATTTTTCTACACAGTTTCTCTCTGGTTTTCCACTAAGATCAGCAACCATGGTAGATGTGGCTGTGGTATCTGGGGATCTGCTCTCTGGGCACTTAGTAAGCTTTATGGAAACCATCTTGCAGAGTACCCTCCATACAGGGAGCTGAAGACCTTTTGTCTAGGTCAGGGTTGCACTTGGCTTATGGATGAATGGTTCATTGGAGCTCTCTGAAGTGGGTATAGAAAGATGACTCACTGAGACAGATGATGGAAGCTTCCCTTCATGGAATGCTTTATAAGGAAATGACAGCAAAGCCTTGATAATCCCTGTGGACAGGCAGGAATGGTGGCCAGGATGAATCAGTGAGACAGCTGAATGGTAAGAATAACTGAATGGGGTTTTCTTTGAAGTGGATTCCATCAGAATCTCAGTTATGTGGAAAAGCATTGCCAGGCAAGACCTTCTGAGAGCCTGGTATAGAGTCCCGGAATCAGTAGTAAATGATTGCATTGAAAGCAATTGGAAGTACTTTTGGTTTTTTGCAAACTTATGATTTTATTGACAATCAATCTAGCAACTAACTCATATGGAATTGCTCTGAACAGCCATATTTGACCCATAAGAACATAGTTAAATATAATACATTCTGAGCTGTATCAACAAATCTGTGACAAAGATAAATTCCATACTTGGATTTTGACTAAATTTTAAGACTTTGTCCACTGTCATGGTGGTCTCAAAAGGCAGTGAGGTGACTCAGCTCATGCTGTTCTGGTAGCCATGGATAATAGATCCTTTTCTTGCATATTTTCTTCCATCTCATTCACACTGGAAATATGTCCAAACAAAGAAATTGTCTAGTCTTGGACATGCACCTCTGGAAGTGTAAACCAAGATAAATCTCTTTTTATTTTATTAATGGTTTGTGTCAGCCATGTCCTTTTTTGTAATGGTGCAAAGATGTTAATACCACATGGATCAAAGAGATTCTATAAAGTGATATTGAGTATTAAACGACAGGGATGGGTTTCAGCAAGCCAGGGAGATGAACATGGATCAAGGGGGAAAGGTGTGGTGTCCTTTGACCCACATCCAGGAAGTATATGAAGATAGCAGCTTTAGAAAGGGACTCTCAAAGGAGAAAGTAGCTTTTCCTTATCACCTTTCATACTCAGTTTTTAGTTATTTATTATGTGCTGGTTTCATCCTTAGAATTTTACTTGTACTAAACTGATTTAAACTTATAGCAAATTTGTGGATAAATATCTTTATTATTTTAAATGGAGATCTGAGGAAGAGAAGTTACTTGGCCCAACAGAATACCCTGGTGTCAGGTGTGTGATGAGGACAGGCAGGACAGACACAATCTCTTTCCTTGTGAATCTTACCTTTAATGACATTTCTCAGCAAAGGGTGCATTTGCTCTCCAGTGGTGTTTAGTAATGCCTATGGATATTTTAGTTGCCACAATTTTGAGTTGCTATTAACATGAAGTGGATAGAAGCCAAGGACTCTGTTAAAACTTTGTAATGAACAGGATGATACCCCATGGAAAGAACTATCTGTCTCAAAACGTCTCTAGTTCCAAATCTGAATAATTCTAATCTAGAAAATAGGTAGAGAGATGAAAATTGTGACAAATATCAGATAGCTCCATATTAGAAAGACCTGAAGTTAATATCATATGTAGTGATGTGGCGAGCAGGCCTGCTTTCGTCCAGCCCAGCTCCCGCACGGCTAGCTTATACCCCGAAATAACAACACACAAATTGTAT
>LOEQ01002704.1:170765-184811 GCA_001685075.1 Bramus lutescens
TTTATTCTTTATGTTTTGTGTTTTGATTATTATATGGTGAGGGGATTTTTTTTTGATCCAGCCTATTTGGTGTTCTATAAGCTTCTTGTATCTTCATGGAGATATTCTTCTTTAGGTTGGGAATGTTTTCTTCTATAATTTTGCTAAATATATTTTCTATGCCTTTGGGCTGGAGTTCTTCTTTGTCTTCTACCCCTATTATTCTTAGGTTTGGTCTTTTCATGGTGTCCCAGATTTCCTAAATGTTTTATATTAAGAATTTGTTGGATTTAATGTTTTCTTTGACCAGTGAGTCTATTTCCTCTATAGTATCTTCAGCACCGGAGATTCATTCTTCTATCTCTTGCATTCTGTTGGTTATACTTGTCTCTGTAGTTCCTGTTCATTTACCCAGATTTTCCATTTCCAGCTTTTCCTCAGTTTCTGTTTACTTTATTACCTCCATTTTGGTCTTCACGTCTTGAACTGTTTCCTTCACCTGTTTTTCTTGTTTTTCTTGGGTATCTTTGAGGGATTTATTAATTTCTCCTAACTTTTTGTTTGTCTTCTCTTCCATTTCTTTAAGGGAGTTTTTCACTTCCTCTTTTAAGGTCTCCATCATTTTCATAAGTTACATTTAAAGTCGTTTTCTTCTACTTCTTCTGGGTTCAGATGATCAAGTCTTCCTGCTGTGTGTCCGTTGGATTCTGGCATTACCATGTTGCTTTTTGGGATGCTAGAGGAATTCTTGTATTGGCCCCTACCCATCTCTTCCTTCAAATAAGGCCAGCAGAGTCTTGGCATCTTTGTCCGATCTTTTGCTGTGGCTGAGTACTTGGTAGTTCTTCTTGGTTTGCCCTCTCTTAGTTCCCCTCAGTATTGGAGCAAGCCCTTTTGCAGGGTTTTCCCTGGTCTCCTCAGCACTGGAGCAGGCTGTGTTGCAGAGTTCCAAGGACCTTGCAGGCAAAAGAGCAGGCTTGGGAGCAGAGTGGTGCTTCCAGAGCTGACTAATCTCTCAAGTCCCCTCAGCACTAGAGCAGGCTGTGTTGCAGGGTTCCCAGGACCTCACAGGTGAAAGGGCGAGCTTGAGGGCAGGGTGGGTTGTGGGAAAGAAAGTGCAGCCCAGGAACACTCCCCACTGGCTCTCTGGCTCTCTGGCTCTCTGGTCCCCTCAGCACTGGAGCAGGCTGTGTTGTAGGGTTCCGAGGACCTCTCAGGCAAAAGGGCAGGCTTGGGGGCAGAGTGGCACTTCTGGTGCTGCTGACTAATCTCTCCAGTCCCCTCAACACTCCAGAATTATTTCTTAAGTACACTAGTGACCATGTTGTTGTTTCCCAGCTCGCCAAAGTTCTCAGTTCATCATCTCCCAGCGGCAGAAACTTCCCTGCAGCACAGAAAACCACTGGCCCCAGGTCCTCTGCAAAGCCGAATCTGAACGCCGAGCTATATGCTTTTAATCATGACTTCTGTTTAAACGTGTAATTGTCACTTTAATGTTCTTATTTGGTTTAACTTGATCACTCTTCTCAAAAGATCAAATTTAAATTATAAATGCCTAGAAAAAGGTTTCAGTATAGTCCAAATGTCTGTGATTCAGAATCTGAGAACTAACTGCCAGTATGATTGATGGTACTGGGATTTTGGCCTTTAGGAGTTGATTAGGCATGAGAGGAGAGGCTTCTTAGACAGATTTAGTGCCCTTATAAAAGAGGTTCAAGGGAGCTTCCTCTGCCCTTTTACCATGTGGAGACAAAGCTAAGAGATATAATCTAAGAACAAGGAAACTGACCTTCCCTAGACTCTGGTTCAACTGATGCCCTGATCATTGACTTCTAAGTTTCCACAACTCTGAAACATCAATTTATGCTGCTCAAGCCACCCAGTCTCTTGTGTTTATTTAATGCTTTAACAGGCTAAGATGGCTTTTAAGATCCTTTGCCATCTATGGTTACCTTAGTTCCTTAGCTATAACTCCTGCCTCTGCTTACTTAGTGGTGACTCTATTGTCTTCTTGATCCGTGCTGTACCCCTTTTATTAAAAGTCTCAAATTTTATCAGTCTCTGTGCTAGAATGTGCTCCTGGCTTTCTTATTTCTTAACAAAGACCCTGCTTAAGTGAAGTGATCTCCATACTCTCTTATCTCTAGCACAGTAATGGGCTTTCTAATGTAACATGTCGGGATATTGTAATCACTTGTCTGTGAGTTGTTTTTTAGTTTTAATAATCTGTGAGGAGAACACTAAGGTAGAGCCTATTTTTCTTGGTTTTGGTGGCTTCCTGTCCTTAATCTACAACTTTACATGGGGCCAGTGGCCAGAAAAGTGTTGTTGAATGAATAAGCACATAAGTAAATCCCACTTCAAACTGGAGAGACAGTAGATAGATGACATGTATGGTTTTCTTTTCCTTTTTCTCTTTGTCATCCACCACCATTGTCTTCATTACTACTTAGCAATCTATTTTGAATGTATAGAGAATTGATCACAGAACAAAGGAATCTCTAAAGAAACTGCAACTCTCTGTTGTATTGCCCAGAAAAACATTGGCATAGATACCGGCATGGAATATTGTAATCAGAGACATTGTTTCCTGTGTGTGTGTGTGTGTTTGTTTGTTGGTATCTGGGTGGGTGTCTTTGTGTGTATATGTGCACAAACAGGCACATATGTGTGGTAGAGGCCAGAGGACAGTCTCAGGTGCCATTCTTCCATCTTTTGAAAACTTTTCTAGAGATTGCGTCTCTCACTGGATTTTGACTCACCAAGGTGGTTAAGTTGACTTCAGGGATCCCTAGGATCACCTGCCCCACCTCTCCTGCAACGGGACTCTAAGCACATGCCACCACGCCTCATCATTTTTTCATGAGGATTCTGGAGATCAGTCTCAAGCCTTCCCACTTGCGTGATTTTCTTGAAAAAAAAATTAAAAGAAATATATGAAAATATCCCTCTTAACATTCCACTTATTTTTCCCCCTTAAATATGTTTCCATCCCATAAAGGCTTGTCTTAACAAGGTCCATTTCCATCTTTGATGCTCTTTCACTAACTGCTTTATTGTATTCTTCTGAAACAAAATGTACATAATCAATATCAACACATCAGTAGTAGTCTGTATATATTCAGATATTCATAAGAATTTCTAGTTGTACCCAATCTGGCTAATATACTATCCATTTATTAAAATTTTGGTTAGTATAGCCTGAAACATAAATTTTTATTGGTAATGCTTCTCTGAATGAAATATTTTTAAGTGCATATAATAAATTAGTATTGGAATATAATGACTGTTGTTATGTTGGTATTTAAATTCTGTTTCCACTTTTCAGTTTCTATTTAGAAAAACTAAAAAAAACTGTCCACAAATATAAGACAGTGGGCAAAGAAGAGATTTTGCTATAATAAGGTTATAATATGCTTGTCATGTGCTGAAAGTCTGAAGGGATAAATTACTATAAAAAGTATTTTCTGATTATTTAAAAGTTAAGTGGAATGCTATATTTTATTAATTGACTTCTAAGATTTCCATTTTAAAATGTTTTTAATTGGCACATATTTAAACACATTGGCGAGGTCCAGACAATAATTTGGTACTTGTAAATTTGTAGTAATTAAATTATGGCAATGGCTATTTCCATCTCAAATATTTATGATTTCCATGTGTTGAGAACCTTCAGATACTTAATGACTATCCAAATATTGTTAGATAGGAGGCTTCTATATCATAGCATGCTAGCTATACTCTATGACAAATGTTACTATTTCACAAAGCATTTTAATGAATTCTTCGCTGATATTTTAATTAGGTTTCAGCTCAATTCTGTTGTAATTGGCAATCATCTGACTTGCAAAATCATGTTATCAGGTCATACATCACATATTCCTTTTCTTAAAGTTTCAATAGAAGTTCAAATTCTGGGCCACACCAATCTGTATGGCCTGCATTGTCACCTGGGGCCATGGTGTTGTCCAGGCCAAGGCTGCTGCACAGGACATATCTGGGTCTGTGTTCCTTCTGTAGCTGGGGTCTATGATGATGTCCTTGGCCTGTGTTGCTGCGGGAGGTCATGGGAACTAGACCTGTTGAAATCCGAGGGCCATGCTGAGCCAGCCAGACTCTCCCTGGTTATGGGATGGCTGGCCCTGTCCTTCCCTGGATGCTCTGGGAGGACAGCAGTTTTCCAACCCTTTCCTGAGAGCTTGGCTCCTGCATTCAGGAAGTATGGCATCACCCCTCACCACAGACGTGGGAGAACTGGCACCGTACCCGGATCCTCTCGACCGGGAGCCCCTGGCCTGAGGGAGCACCCCAGTGGCCCAGACCGAGGAAACCAGCCATCATCCAGACCCAAATTCTGGGCTTTGGGTTGGCCTACCCTAACATTTACCCCATCTTATGACCTGCAAGACTGCTTGAAGGGACTGGTTCTGTGGACGGACCTCAGGGTCTCCATGACTGGGGCAACAGCAGGATACCCGAGAGGAATATCAGTGTGGGTCCAATGAGGATGTTGTGCCAGAAGTCTTTAACCAGACCAATGACTCACTGAAATGATTATTCTGTAGCTGAGGCTGATTGGATGATAGGGTGTACTGCATGGCACACCATAGCTCCCGACTCCATTAAGATGGTTAGACAGAAGGGTATACTGCAAGGCACATCGTAGCTTCCGACTCCACTAGAATGAATGAAGAAGAGGTGTTGGAAAGAGCGAGGATTGAGGTGGGGTTTTTTTTGTTTGTATTTTGAATTACTTTAAGGGGGATTCTTTAGGGGACATGCTGCAGGGTGAAGGGTGGACATGGAGGGACTGGAAGGTGAGCACAATTGGGGTGCATGATGTGAAATTCTCTAAAAATTAATAAAATAATTTTTTAAATAAAAGTTTAAATTCTATCTTTGATTTTTTCACCCCAAAATTAACTGAAGATAAATGAATGATGAGGGATATGTCTTTCTTTTGTCAGTGGAGAAAAGTATTTATGAGAAAGAGTTCTAGCCTTAGATAGTGTAAATGAAACATGAGGAAACATCCCTATCTCTTAGGGTACAGTCGGTACAAAATCATACTTTTCAAAATTGCTGTGATTAAATTACTTCTCCCAGATAAAATGATATACATATATGTGTGACGATGGAGTAGCTAGAAGCCAAGTTCAAGTGGATTTCTTTATGCCAGTCTTTAAAACTCAGAAGCAGGATGACAGACTTCATATTCTAATGATCTAGATGATCTTTATAAATCAGCTAGAGTTCAATTGAATTCTTCTGTTATGGAAACTGAATTCCAATTCAGAAATGAGCTTCAGATCTTATCTAATCTGGAGAATGAAAAGAAGGGCCAATTTTTATGTCAATTTGAATTGGTAGAGACTGCTTAGAGTTCTCTTCAAGAAGGATTAGGAGGACTCATTTGAGATCTGTAGGAAATGCTGTGATCATTTAGTTATGCCTATTATGGGAAACTGGAAGAAATAGGTCTTGGCATTCTGTATTTGTTATCCCTAAGCTGTCTGAAGGACACATAGTCCTTATCATCTGTTCTGCAGGGGAAGCATTCCCAGTGTGAGCAGTAAGTCTGACCACAATTCTACAGTTAACTAGTGGCAGAATGGGTAGAATTACTTTTTTTCTTCAACATTTGGTATTCATTGTGAACTTGCTGGTAGCATCTGCAAATGGAAAATTTGGGGATGTTTTAGACTTAGAAAGAGGCAAATTCTTTTTATGAAAATATGAGCTTTCTTTTGGAGTCTATCAGCTTCTTTTGTGATTGTTCTCTGTGCTATTTGATGAAAGGAGGGACAGGGTTATCCATCTAAAAAGAATGATAAGTGAATAACCCTGAACATGGTCTTAGCTGCCCATCAAATGGAGATTAAAAAAAATAAGACATACAAACATCTTTGTGAACAGCTGACTATCGCTTCTGCTTTATCTTAGTCCAGGAACACAGATCTATAGAGAATAGCAGACAGGGGATTGTGGGTTTCATCCTTTCATCCTTATCTTTGGTAATCATTCAGTTCTAACACCTTGCACATCCATGGGGACTTATGTCATTGACTCTTGCCATTTTGGTATCCCCAAATGTTGGAACTGGCAAGGAAGCAGCAGACATATATAAGCAGATGACAGTAGAACATACATATAAGAGGAGGAACACAATTTTTCCTGTGTAAGTGGGTCTTCTCATGCCTGGGAATTAATATTGTTCTCCTTTTTCTTTTTGTCTATTTAACATACATCTCCATGCCCTTCAAACTTTAATCTACAACATATAAGGCTCAGCCCTCTAGACTTCTGCTATCCTAAACAACATTGCAATAAACATCTTCCAGACACTTACATCTTTGTGCATTTCTGAGAATTTAACTGGAGGATAAATTTCTAGAAGTGAGATGGTTACAATAAAAGAACTATGCGCTTTCAATTTCCATAAATTTTGACAAGTGGGTCTCTGAAGAGGTCATACCAATTTACACTCCCAACTGTGCTATATGGGAATTCCTGCTTTCCCACATCTAACCAACACTGGGTATTTTCAGCTATGAATGAATAAAGCGTATGAATAGTTATAAGTTTGAATTAGACTTGAACTTAAAGCCCCCTTCTTGGGCATTTCAATATGGGTCCCTCCAAGCATTATATTATGATGAGGAATAGCTAGTATCAGTGACTCCACTCAAGACTGAATGTGCCTACTACAGTGGGAACAGGGATGTTTCTTCATACTGTGGCCTACTTGGCATCTGTCCATGATAGACCCTGCTACAGAAGGGAGCTGGTTTTCTATCTGACCACAAGAAAAGTAGATCAGAAGCAAATTGATCTTTTCACAGCTGGCCATTCTCCTCTCTTCCTCAGCTTGGACCAAGTTCAGAACAAGGCCACTGATGCCTTCTGCAACAAAGATTACATTGTTGAGGACTGCCTTCTTTGGGGGGAGAAGTCTTATTCCCCAAGAATTGCCTCTATAGTTTCAACAGAGACAGCATAGCTATGCTTTTCCAAGGGTCTCCAAAGCGACACCCAGTTCTGTGAATCCTGTTCAATAAACATGTACTGTTGTAATCCTATCCACAACTTTAATTAAAGTGTCAGATGATTCAATTTAACAGAATATAACTACTTATTCATTTTTACTGGAGGCCCATGCTCAGGGGGTGGAAGAGTTAGGACTCCAAAGGGGAAAAACTGTGCAAATCCAGGGGGAAAGAATCATGTGCACTTGTTTGACATCATCACGCTTAATCACTGTACAATCCATTGCTCAACTGATCTTTTAACAACACTTATTTCACCTGAAAGAGGTCTGTTTGTTTACTCATCCATTGCTTGCCTTCTCTAGTAGACAAGGCTCCGCAGTACAATGTAATGATATTATTTAGTTCATGATGTATCACTGGATTTTAGAACACCCTCTGGTACCTTGGATATGCTTTGTAGGATGAATGAAGTCAATGAGCACTTCCTGTGTTGGGCAATTTCAAGCCTGTGGTGTAATTTGATGCATAATTTGCAGCATAGAAACATTATACTCATGGCTAAGGACTTTCAGTGTCGCAGAGTAAGCAGTGCTTCTGGACTCACTTAACGGGTATTCCGCTGATCTGAGATCTTCATTTTTGCTTGGCAGATCCAAAATCTATCTCCTACATGACCAGAATTCTGGATTTTTCAAAGTATAAGATATTAGAGATCTTTGAAAGTATAAGGAATGATCATTAACTGTAGTAGGAAGCTGCTTGTTCATTCCAGACAGCCCTGACTCGAAATAATCACTCAAACTATATTATTTACAATACTGTTTGGCCAATAGCTTAAGCATATTTCTGACTACCACTTATATCCTAAACTAACCCGTCTCTATTAATCTGTGTATTGCGACATGGCTGTGGCTTACTGGGTAAAGCTCCGTCCCTGGCATCTGTCTCTGGTGGGGCTATAGGGCTTCTCTTTGACTCTACCTTCTTTCTCCCAGCATTCAGTTTATTTTTCCCACCTAGCTCTATTCTGCTAAGCCACTTGCTGAAACAGCTTTATTCATTAACCAATAAAAGCAAAATATAGACAGAAGGATTTCTATCACCAATTAACATGTCTAGATGTGCATGGTGCAACCAACAGACACATACATTCTTCCTGTCCCCAATTCTAACAAGCAAGCCTCTAAGTGATCAGCATGTATAAATTTTTATTCATTTGGTTATGTAAATTTGGGTTTTTAAACAGTAATAAAGAAAATTTAATTTGGTATCAAGGGGAAGTAAGTCTGGAGACTAAAAGTTCACAAGTCTATATTGCATTTATGGATTATTTTACATATATGATTTCACTTAGTTCTTTTGACAGCAGTTTTTCTTTTCTTCTCTTTTTTATATTTAAAGTGAGAATTTTGAAGCTCAGCTTGGCTAATTCATACATAGTGATTGCACTGGAGTTTGAATCTATGTCAATATTACTGAAGAAATTATTCTCTACTTTCTAGCCCAATATGTATGTTGGTCAGGACTGTGGTCTCAGTGGGCCTCATGTCATCATAGACACAGAGTGTGCTGCACCATGGCTGAGTGACAGTCCCATGACAGTCTAGACCTTTGGCAGTCATCTCAAGAACTGCTTGGTGTTTGGCATCATGCCTGGGATGAATCTATCCTTTAACTGTTTCTTACTATTGTTAGCCAGCCCTCCACTCCACAGGAAGGCTTGTTTCTTCTTTGCAACTCAACTGGAGTGAGAAGTTGCCACAAGGATTCTGAAAGCCCACACTCCATGCTGAAGTTTTTGCCTGAGCACTGGCTGCATGGAATGCCTTGAGTCAGTCCTTCCAGTCACAACTCTGGGATCCTCAAACACTGGCCCCCCCGGGCGTTGAGCTGCTGGTTCTGATGAAATGCTAACATAGAAGAGCTTTCTTTTTCTATTTTGGATTTCTAATCAGGACAACGTGGCTACAGAATGATTTATGTACTTTGAGAACTTTAAAAATATTTTACTGCTCTTCCTTCCCTGGGTATTTCTCTTATCACTTGGGCTCAGTTGATGCTTCTCTGGAATCTGCCCTTTCCCCTCTCATCTATGGAACACCAAACACATATCCTGAGTGTGAAGTCATAAAACAGAAAACCTTGGGGCAATTGATATATGATCCCAGCAGACATTTGTGCACAGTAAGCCCAACAGAGGTGACATTCGCAGTATATGAGAATGAAAATATCCCTCTGTAATTGCAACCATGCCCTCCAGCCTGTCCTGCAAAAAATGATAAAATAAGGGAAGCAAGGGGAGGGAGTTTCTTCCAAAGGGATTGCTATTTATTGGCTGAATGTATTTCATGTCCTCAGTTGACAGATACTGGCTAAGTATTTTCTCTGTGGTAACATGGTGTTGGATATGAAGAAGTTACTGGCAGGTCATATAAAATCCCAATTTCAAGGAACTCATGGTTCATTGTACTGGCTGCCTCAGACACACGTCTTGTAGAGGTCTCTGTCTGATGATTGTGTCTTCCTTTTGGGTGCCATCATTGGCTGTCTTTTCTGTTACCATTGTCCACCTTAATCTATGATCCCATCTACTCCTACCTTTATTCTCCTGTGTTTAACTATGATCTTCTTACACTTCCATCACACACAACTGTCCATTCTTTCTCTATACAGTTTCCTCATTCTTCCAGTCCAAACAGGACATCAAATTCCCAGGAAACCTGTTCTGACATCACCCTCCCACCTAAGGCTTGCACCTTTCCATGTACTTGGACTGTTCCTTCTTTCATGACATTTGTCATGCAGTACTGTAACCAGCTATACTTTTATCCACTTTTTCCTCAGACTGTCAGTTTTTGAAGAAAAGGGATGAAATAATCCTGTTAGATATGTGGCAATTGTATGGGTAATAGTGGCTGTTTCATAGCTATTCCCTGCATGTAAAAAATGTTCTTTGAAGCAGAAGAGTAAAACAAAATTTGAGAACACCATAGGACCTCTTCGTGTTTTGTATTCTTGGGGCATTATCTCACACAGTCTAGGCTGACCTTGAACTTGCTATGGAAATGAAGATGACATTAAACTACAATCCCCTTGCTTCTACTTCCCCAGTGCTGCTCGGTTTATAAGCCCATGCTATTATATTCAACTCAGAGTTTTATGTGAATTAATATTTGTAAAGTATTTAGAACAGTCCCTATATCTTCAAATGCAATGTGTTGTATAAATAATTTCAGGTTAACCCTTATTGCAAAGAACTAAGGGTGAAGAAGAGATGTGGCTTTAATTCAGCTTGAGAGGTAAGATAGAGTTTGTACATAAAAGAGACTGTTATTTATCATTTACATTTATTTGTCTGTCTGTCTGTCCGTCCGACCATCTGTCCATCCATCCATCCATCCATCCATCCATCCATCCATCCATCCATCCATCCATCCATCTCTGTGCATGGAGGGAGTATGTGAATTCAGGTGCCATTCAATGACAGTGATATTGGATTCCCTGGAGCTAGAGGTATGAGTTCTTGTGAACCATCTGACATAGGTGCTGAGAATCAAACTTGGGTCCTCTGCAAGAACACTATTAGCCACTGTGACATCTCCTCAACCACTCAAATGACATTTAAAAAGGGAGACCAGTCTTGAAAGATAAATAAGGTCTCAAGATAAGGATAGAGAAAAGTCACAGGTGGAGAGGGCATAGCAAGTTTAGGGGCTTTTACTTTCTTATGTGATTGAAGGAGAACATATCTGGGCAGGTCTTATGGGTAATGTTAGCCATTTCACTTAACACAGTTTCCTTATTTGTATAACATGTATCATCTATTCTCTGAGCTCTACTTTGGAAGGTCAGGAAATCTGGAGGATGGGTAGAGGAGTGTCATGAATTCAAAGAATGTCTTGTGCCTAGTGTTTGGCAGACATTACTATCAAACTACAATACTATTGCATCTGTTCCTATTTCTGTAGTTTTATTTGTATACTATACTGTTTGTATCTATACTAGCATGATACTTGTACAAGCACAGATACTCTGTAACCACTACATTTTTGCTACCGATGTGCTTCTACTGCTCTTCCCACCATCACATCTGAGGGGCTGTGGTATGCGTACTGCTGTGCCACTGCCACTACTACAGTACTAATAGTATACTAGTAGTATTACTAGTATACTAGTATATACTATATCTCTACTAGTACATCATTAGCTCTGTTATTACTTCCACATATTTCTTTTATGCTACTGCTACCAGAGATAATGACTACCAGCTACTGAATTTTTTTTATTCCAGATACTACTTTAGGTATGTAGACTCTTAATCTCTTCCAGGATATATATTCTCTTATTTTTGTCACTTTATGTTTTAAGAAGTTGAGCATTAGAGAATTCCTATGACCTGCTTAAAAGACTAAGACTTATTGGAGCCCATTCCCTATGGAGGGATGCCATACTCAGCCTTAATGCAGCCAGGAGGGACTTGGTGGGCCAGACTTAGTTGACTTCCCAATAAAGGCCTTACCCATTTGGAGGAGTGGATAGGGTTCTGACTGGGAGAGGAGGAGGCATGGAGGAGAACTGTGGGTGGAATGTAAAATGAAATTTATAAAATAAGTTAAAAATGACTTAGACTGAAACTCTGATGCTCTAACTACAGAGCCTAGATTTCTCTTAGGTCCCCATAGAGACCTATGGAATAACTGAATAGAAGATTGGTTGACTGAATAAAATGTGGCTGTTCCTGAAATGTTATTTTGGTAAGAAATCAAAGGGAGATGAATACAGAAGATGGAAATAGGGGCTGTAATATCCAAAGGGTTACCCAAAAGTCTAGTTCTGTCTATCTAGAAATCCTTATTGTCTTAACCATTATGCACATAGTTTTAGTTATGAAAGCAGAAAGATAAAGTGGCTTAGCAAGTTCATTTACAGATCAGTAATTTGAGAATAACATGAAAGCGAGTATATGCCTGAGTGCTCCGTGCAAAATCCTTTGAGGCCTGCCATGTTCCTGAGAAGTGACATTATTTACATGAAGCATCTGTTTGTGCTTCATCATGGACAGGGAAAGAATTACCAGCATTCTATTAGGAGTTCATGTACTCTACAGTATGTTTATCTAAATTATCTTAAAGGTCTCCAGCATTTTGGATTCATAGTGGTGTAGTGGCATTTCAAATGTATTTTAATAAATAAAGACTGCCTGAAGATCTGAGAGTAAAACAGTCCTTCTGGTCAGCCTTACAGACCAAATTATGGTAACACACACATTTAATCCCAGTAGCCACCATGACACATACTTTTAATCCCAGTAGCAACCCCAGTTGCCATAAAAATTGGGTGGTACATGACTTTAATGATGGTGGTGTGTGCCTTTAATCCCAGCCCTAGAAAGGAATATAAGATGGGGGAAGACAGCTCTCAGATACAGTCTCCTTCTGAGATTCAGGAGGCAGGATTGCCATTTCAGACTGAGGGTGAGGTAAGAACCAATGACTGGCTGTTTTGCTTTTCAGATCATCAGATTGAATCCCATTTCTGACCCTGAGTTTTTGGTGCTTCATAGAGGGAAACAGCAGCATCCTGGCATTATCAGATCATAGATAAATGGAGGTTGGGGGAAGCGCAGGGACCTTTGCACATCATCTGCTTGTAAACACTTTAGAATCATGTCTAAATTTTCAGTTTTTCCACCCCCTGGTTACTGGATCTATTAGGTTCAAATTTCCCCATTGGCCCTCTGACTAGATTTGAAGTCTGTGCTTCATCCTGTGATCTGGGCTTTCTCTTGGACTGCTGAAAGATTTTGCTCTCACAGCTGTTGGAAGCGACCCATTGATGGAGTTGGGAACAGTTGCTCAGCATCTGATCAGGAAGACCAAATGGGGTGAAAAAATGGAATTCATGGTTAGTAAGTAACTGACCTCATTCTGTAGGAACTCTTTCTGGAAAGGGAGCAACAGAAAGTTGTGACAGGCAGTAAGTCATCTTTAAGAATGTTTATTGTGGAATTCTAGCAAAAGGAATGGCTCGAGAGACATCCTGGATGGCATGAATACAGGCTGCTCAGAGGCACCACAGCAGAGCGCTGGAAATTCCAGCCTTGGAAGAGAGGATGTCCACTGCTATGCTCAGGGCAGCTGAAGAAGCAGCAACATTTGGGAAACCCAGCTGCCAGGATGGTGCTTGTAAGACAATTTTATGGAACTTGAATTGTCTTGGCTGCTTTGTGTGGCTGGTGTTTTAACACCAGCTGAGAGACACATAACAGAAAAGTTCTTTGCAACCACATGGCTAGGAATTACTATTATCATTTTATGGAATCTTACATAGATGGTGGGATATATCCCTAACTCCTCAGGTTTAAGTTCCAGAGACTGGGTGGACATCCAACTCTGTGTGACTCCTACTTGTGCAGTTGCCTCTTTGGAAAAGAGGCCTATCCTGCGTCCAAATTTCTTCCTCCATTGCAATATCTGCATCTAAGTATATAAAATCTTGGTACATAAAGCCTGGAAGAAACTTAAATGTGGTCAAGATTCTGGCACCTGTAGTACATACACACGATGCACAGATGTACACAGAGGCAAAACACCTACTCAGAAAAATTAATTAATTAAAAATACTAAAATAATACTAATTCCAGAAAGCAAAAAAACACATAAAAATTAAATAATGTTCACCTGAATCAATGGATCAAGGAAGAAATAAAGGGAGAAATGAAAGACTTTCTAAAATTCAATGAAAATGACCGCACAACATATCCAAATTTATGGGACACAATGAAAGCAGTGTTAAGAGGAAAGTTTATAGCACTAAATGCCTACATATACATAAAGAGGCTGGAAAAATTCCACACTAGTGAATTAGAAGAACATTTGAAAACTTTAGAACAAAAAGAAGTAAACTAACCCAAGAGAACTAGATGGCAGGAAATAATCAAATTGAGAGCTGAAATCAACAAAATAGTAATAAAGAAACAATACAAATAATCAACGAGACAAAGAGTTGGCTCTTTGAGAAAATCAACAAAATAGACAAACCTTTATCCAAACTAACCAAAAGGCAGATAGAGAATATC
>LOEQ01002704.1:209048-223381 GCA_001685075.1 Bramus lutescens
ACACACACACACACACACACACACACACACACACACACTAAGCATATTGCCAAACAAATTGTAGTCCATTTTACAGGGTTAAATGAAATCAAGGTGTTATCAGTTTCCATTATCTGGAAGAGAGTCTTTTCTCCAGTTTCTTAGATTCTTATGGCTGCCTTCTTTGTACCTTAGTTCATGAATTACATTCATCATCAAGCCTCTTTCTGTTCTTCATTTCTTAAGACCCTTCCGATGATTTCTCCATCTCAATAGCTTTTGCTTAATAGTATGAGCAAAGTACCTTTGGCTATTCATGATAATTACTTGGTGTGTCTTGCAGGAAGGTCGTTGTTCTTATAGCCATAACTTTCAAGTAGTTCTCACTGGGTTTAGTTCAGTTTTATCAATTAATATAAACACATCCTTTGCTGTAAATCTTTCACTATCTATTTCAAACAATCTCTTCCATAACTCTGCAAGGCAAGAGTTTATTATTTCCATTTTATAAGTGAACAAATTGAGGGTTCCCCATGTTAAATGACTTATTCAGCCTGTAAAAAAAATGGGAGATGGGAATTGAGCTCAATAGGTCTTTCTGAAAAACTCACTCATTCCTTACAACTTCAAATTCCCCTTTAATGTGAACACCAACACTATTTAAATGAATGGACAAGACAGACTCCCAAATTTTACACACTTGCTCTCTTAATGGCTATAGAGGCACACTAGATGGCCAATCTAGCACTCCTTGATAGTGCTAGATTTAGAGCCATTTCCATTGCTCCTAAAGTAGGGAACAGCCCAGATTCCTTTCCATTTTTTTAGAACTCTGCCCAGGATATCCTGACTTTGTAGAAGAGACACACCCAAATGCCCTCCATGAGTCACTGACTCTGCCTGCAGCTAAAATATGATGAGGCAGGATGTCTTTGTCTGCTCCAGTCTGTGAAATGGTTTCCATTACAGTTTTTCTGATGAGAGTAGCAATTGTGTCTTTTGATTCCTCTTACCCTAACTACAGAACTGTGCGCATCTGACTGAGTTGGCAGG
Organism: Bramus lutescens; assembly: GCA_001685075.1. Taxonomy (NCBI): domain Eukaryota; kingdom Metazoa; phylum Chordata; class Mammalia; order Rodentia; family Cricetidae; genus Bramus; species Bramus lutescens. Next base: position 210,081 of record LOEQ01002704.1, read on the forward strand.
ATAGTGGTGATGAGGGGCATAGAGAGCCCTGTGTTGGAGTTCAGTGGACTCAGATGATGGCATCAGCATTGCTTCTGACTAGCCTATTGACTTTGGAGTCCAATGTCTAAGTCTATAGTCCTTTTTGTATTTTTGGTCCCTCGCTACTGCTACAAATTAATCACTATTCCTTCTGTCCCTTTCCAGGTGCTGCTGCAACACTCTGAATTTCCTTCGGTTTTCTTGTTGGATCCATGATCAACCATATTATCAACACTGTGGTCAAAAACCTGTATATGATCTCAATGAAAGAGAACAAGTTGAGCAGATTTCTCGCTATTGGTATAGATGCCCTGGTGATGAACTGAGTCAAGAAAAACAACTGATAGCTAAGAAGAAAGGTATCTTTAGCAGTGGCAATTCAAAATAAAGTTCATATTGAAGAAGAGGTGTTTCTTTACTTTTAAAATTAATTATTTTGAAAAAATAACAAGTTGCTAAGGTTCGCCTCAAGATTCCTATGTAGGCGAGCATTTTCTAATCATTCTGCTTCCACATCTTGAGTGCTAGGATTGCATTCACCACCATGCCCAGTTTAGCTAGGATTGCCTGCACCGCCATATCCAGTTCAGCTAGGATTGCACGCACCACCATGCCCAGTTTAGCTAGGATTGCCTGCACCGCCATGCCCAGTTCAGCTAGGATTGCCTGCACTGCCATGCCCAGTTCAGCTAGGATTGCATGCACCGCCATGCCCAGTTCAGCTAGGATTACCTGCACTGCCATGCCCAGTTCAGCTAGGATTGCCTGCACTGCCACGCCCAGTTCAGCTAGGATCGCCTGCACTGCCACACCCAGTTCAGCTAGGATTGCATGCAACGCCATGCCCAGTTCAGCTAGGATCACCTGCACTGCCACACCCAGTTCAGCTAGGATTGCATGCAACGCCATGCCCAGTTTATGCAGTTCTGGGAATCAAACGCAAGGTTTTTACATGTTGTGCAAGCACTGCACCAACTGACCTATAACCCTAATTTTTAAATTTGTAAAAAAAGTTTGAAGGTCAGGCAGAGGTCATAGCACATAACAAAGGTGAAATAAGGTTCTGCCATCACAGAACCAGTTGCAAATGAGTATGCAAATTTTTATTCCAGAACGGCAGTCAATGCCTGGAGGACTACTGTATGGTTCTCTGGAATATTTGTAAGTAATGATACTCTTTAAAAAGTATGTGTCCATAAAGTCATACTGCTTATTCAAAGAGTAGCATTTTTAATGCATAAGCCATTTCAGTCTTTAAATGATGCAAGTTTGAAGGTCACTCCCAGGGAACTTACATTTGAATCCTGGCTCTGGTCCTAATGTCCACCTTATTGGAAGCTCACCGTTTGAACCTGTTTCGTGGGAAAAATGATGATGATGAGGCCTTCACCTTAGCACCACAAGGGCTGAAGAGCCATTCGAAGGTCCCATTGGTTAGTTCTGTGGAAATACTAATAAATGGATCCCTTTCATTCTTGAATCATTGGTGGAGAAAGTAACTTCAGACTCAGAATCAGAGCTCCTTGACTCTCAGAGGAGACTCTTTCACTCACCACCTGTGTTAACTTAGACAACTAGACTTATCACTCTTATTCTCAGAACCGTTCATCTTGAAACTGAGGATACAATGAAATCATCTTCATAGTGGTGGTGGTGTTTAATGAAGCAATATGGTAAAGATCCTAACAGCAGCCCTGACGTGTGGAATGTGTTTGCTCCCTCTGGATGTTGTCCTATTGTTCTGTGATAGACTTCATTAACATTTGTACTCTTCTCTGAATTTCATTTTCTGAGGTGTTGGGAAACATTGCTTATTATTTAGAACAGAGCTAAACCTTTCTGTTGAGCTCACACACTTGTAAATGTGTGCATGAAACTGTGTTCTGGTGCAGAACAAGGGGCACAGATTTTTTCTGGCATCCCTATTTTCCAATTCACAGCCTCAACACCTGCAAATAATTAGCCGCCTTACCTTACAGCTGGCTACCCAATTGCATCTTAAACATTAAACTTGAAAGTCCAGAAGGATGAACACAAATTTCTATAAATTTCAAAATACACATTAAGGACTTAGACACATGGTGTTTAAACATAAACCCAAGATGTTTCAAGCTCGGTTGAGAAAAACATTGTGAATGTCACAGAAATGGCAGAAGAGGTAAGCATGCACATTACGTTTGCCTGAACTAACTTTTGAAACAGAATTAGATGGCAGGAAACTTGACTCAACTCTTGGCTCTTTTAGATGCATGCATAAATTCAGAAGGCTAAGGACAGTGAGGAAGTAGTGGACAGAGATGGTAGAGAAAGGGGCAGTGCCTGGGATCCTCTTTGGAGTTAGTTTCTTTTAATCAGGAAAGGAGCCAATAATATTTATATATTAATAGAGTAATTGCAATGTATAGGATGTCTTTCTCTTCAGTTGATAATGGTTTAATGCCATTTTATAAGCAAAGAGATTGAGGTTTAAAGCATTTATAAGAGCCGTCCAGATCCGAAAAGGCTACAAATACAAAATGAGAACTTAGGTTCAAGTCCGTTTGATGTGAGACCTCTTTGGTAACGTTGTTAAAGGTAGCAGATGGCATTTTAGGTGAATAGTTTGACTCTTGCTAACTTGGGGACTGAGCTAGGGATCAAATGAATTTTGGGCAGGCGATATCTTAGACTTTTTTTTTCCTATTTCTGAATAGAAGATCCTACTGGATGCTTCTCCCCCCCGTGTGTGTGTAATTATTGAATATTCTGAAAGGCATGGTGCTGATTTTATCCACTTAAAATCTACCTGTCTGTCTGAATGAGTTTCATATTTTACTAAATATTTGGAAACTCTTACTTCAGTTCAGTTCTAAGATGATTTAAAATTGCTTGTGTATGTTTCTTTAGCATTTTTTCCCCTCATGTTTGGATGGAGAGAGGAGCAGATATGTTTCCAAATGAGCATTACATGGGCATTGTCTGTTGCTGCAGGTGTGACCACAGACTCAAAGAAAGGGTATCCATCCCTTTGTCTCAGTTTGATCTGGTCCCTAAGATGAGGCATCTTCCATCACCTACCACCCTTCTGTCGTGGTTCAAACCATGGCTGCATATCACCAAAATTCTGAATGTCCTAATTATCTTCTGTGCCTCAAGCCTTTTCTCCTTATGCTAATGTCATTGTCAAGACTTTTATGCTATAAAGTGATACAAGCATATACAAATGTCCAAGTAATTTAGAAAATTAAGTTTTTGTTATATATATATATATATACACATAAAAACATGTATCCATTTAGGCTTGTATAAATTTTATCACAGTACACTGGATAGTTGACTTTCCTTCAAAAATGTTTTTTAAACATTACTGTTTAAAAATCTCCAGTTTCCCTTCCAAATTTTAATCAATTCACCTATTCAACAGTACTCTGTGGAAGTTTACGTTTCCTGTAACTTAACTAAAAATTAACATTCTCAGATATTAGACAGTTTGATAGGTGGGGCAAAATGTCTCATTCTTAAAATGTATTTTTTGTTGGAAACATTTTATTCAATCCATTTATTGCATTTTAATTTGCATCTATTAGCAAAAGTAATTATCCTCATGTATGTTCATTGCGTGCTCAGATTTTCTTTTGTGGTTTGTCTGTTAGAGTTTTCAATGATTTTTTCTTTAGATTTAGGATTTATCTTATTGATCTGTGCACAGTTTTCCTCCTGCATAATCAACACAATAATTCTTGATCATTTAAAACCTGGCACAGACTAAATATAGTAGTCCAATCGTGTGAGAGGTAAAGATAGGAAGAGTGTATGTTCAAGTACAACTTTGTCTCTATATAACAAAATGATTAAAGACATTCACTAAAAAAGAACCAAGAAACAACCAACACATGGGTTCAAAACTTGTGAGTAGCCCTTCTAGCCCATGGCACACTGTTCACATTCTTTGTGTCCATCGTGTACAAATGTTTCAGTTTCCCATAATGAAGACTACTACCATGGGTGTTGGTAGTTGGTATTGATTTGGTGGGTTGTGTTATGCAAAGAAGGCAGAGGGGGAGGAACAAAGAGGAGAAGGAAGAGGAGGAGAATGAGTAGGACAAAGAGTAAGGAGAAGAGGAGACTAGGGAACATGAAGTTGGGTAAGATATGTGTTCAAGGGAACAGGAGGAATTGAAAGAGGAAACAGAAATGTTTATAATTATGTAAATTATATTTCATTTTGTATACATCAATAAAGCCATCAAAGAATATGGGGAAACTTTTCATGTTTTCAGTTTTATCACTGATACATGATGCAGGTTTCAAAGGCTTTGATCCAGACATTTTCTCAGAAAAGTTTAGAAATGTGACTTTTTATGTTATAGTCTTCAATTTTGCTGGAAATTACATCTCTTTATAGCTGTGTTCTACTTTTGTTTTGTTTCCATATGGAAAGCTAATTGCCTCTGTCTAATTTATTGAAAAGCCTATCCTTTCTATGCCTACTTACAGTGCCACCATGGATAATGCCAGTTTTCCATGAGTCTCTTTGAAATTCCAGGTTCTATTATACTGACTGATCTGTTTCTCCTTATATAAATACCATATTGTCTTACATGGTGCAGTGTTACAATGAGACTTGATGTCTAGTCTTGGTATACTTTATGACTTTTCCTCAAACCTTTCATTTATTCTTTAGTCTATTTGGTAAACAGAAATATTGACTGATCAGTTTCAATGAAAGCTTTTCTGGGATTTTTGCTAAAATTTCAACAAAGGGGAAACAAAATTTTGCCTACTATTTAACTTGAAGAACAAGGATCACTTTAACACTGAACCTTTTTTTTCTTCCATCAATGTTGTTCATTTTCTTGTATGTCTTTTAACAATTCTTCAATACTTTTTCCTGAGACTATAAAATATTGCTAAATATTTAGAGAGGCTTTGGAGACTTGTCATTATTGAAAAGGTATTTTTTAAAGATTTATTGATTTATTTATTATGTATACAGTGTTCTGTCTGTCTATGTGCTTGATGGCCAGAAGAGGGCATCAGATCTCATGGTGGCTGTGAGCCACCATGTGGTTGCTGGGAATTGAACTCAGGACCTCTGGAAGACCTCTGGAAGACCAGTCAGTGCTCTTAACCTCTGAGCCATCTCTCCAGCCCCTTGAAAAGGTATTTTTAACTTTCATTCTGTATTGCAATTGGCAAAGTCATTTTCTGGGAATACTAATTGGTTTAAATTTGAACTTAGTAACATGCTGATTTTATTTTTCCTAGTTACAATAGAAACTTCCTAGTCATATGGTTCTAAAAAGAAGGACAGTTTACCTCATTTTCCTGCTTTTAAGAAAATGAATGTATAGTTTTCTTATTACATTGGCCAGGGATCATAGATAATGTAGAATGGTAGGGAAAAGCAGGCCTCTTGTTCATCAAGAGTCTAAAGTAACTGTTTCTGTGTAGTGCCACATCACTAGATGGACCTGATAATGTAGGAGCTAAAAATACAGGTGGCTAAAATTTAGATTCTGTCACTTAAAAGCTGTATGATTTGAACTAGTTCATTTAATCCCTCTGCAGTTAAATTTTTATATTTATAAAATGATGATAATAATAATGCTTATATCAGAAAAATATGAGCATTAAATAAATGAGTATATTTGGGTATGTGTATGTGTATATTAGAACAGAGTCTACTCCAAGTTAAATGCTCAGTGAACATTTGATAAAAATAAATAAAAGAACGTTGTTCTTTTCATAACTTGCTAAAGATTATTCATACATTTGACATAGTTTCTTTATGTTCAATGCCCATTAAGCTTTTGAAGTTGATTGGTAGTGCTAGGATCAGATGTGTCTCATTGTCATGAAAAGTCCAGTTAACAAAATATTTTAAATGCCATAGTCTATAGGTCTTTGAAAGGTTTGAAGAATACCTATCCATCTAAATATATCTCTGTATATCTAGGACACTTAATATGACTACAAGTTTTACTGTTATAGATGACTATTAATCTGTATTTCTTAGTTATATATTACTTTTTAAAATGAGCTGTATAGACATAATACCTTAAATAAGAGTAGAAATATACATATAACAAAATTAGCCTCAAATTTGTATCAATAAACCAAGATCCATACCAATGCAAAGTTTCATTTCTTTATCTTATCCCCCCTTTTATTTAGAAATTGACTGTGACAATTAACCAGTTATAACCAACCTTTTTAAAGTAAAAATAAACATCTATAAGCAACCATTTTTGGAATTTTAATGTAGTTTTCTCCAAATTGTTTTCTGCTGTTTGTTGGAAAAAGTAATATTAGAGTTCATGGAGACCTTTTGGGGGATCTTGTTCCATCAAACCACATTAGTCTGGACAAAACCCACAAGTTCTCATCTTCTGTGGAAACAAAAGTAGAATCTCTTTTCCAAAGCAACATATCCTTAAAATCAAAATTTGAAATCAAGATACTTTAAAAAAATATATATATATATATGTCAGTTTAGCTTAGCAGTTAATACAAAGAAATAACTCTCTATAGTTAGTTCATTCATAGTCAAAAATTGAAAGAAACACAATAATATACATAATCTATACACTTTGTGTGCTTTCCATCATTATATGACTTTTTAACTTTATTACTTTTTAATATTTATTTCATTATTTTTACTCTTTTAATCTATTACTGTATGGAGTCTTTCATCTCTCACTTAAGCCCATGTACATTTACCCAACACTGTGACCTATTTAGAGGTCTTTTCATTTTGTCTGAATCTGTCTATACTGTGTATCTGTAATGCTTTCTTAACCAGGTCCACTTCTGAAAATGCTAAGCAGCATGGCTGGGACTAATGCTGCTGTTTTGTGTGTTGGCTCTGCCCTATTCAACATGGCAGAGGCATATTCACTGCGTGTGTGAGCCATGCTCATACCCCAGCTCCAAGGACTCAACAGGTCTATGTTGCCATTAAGGAACTTGTAGCACTCTGTTCACAAACTCCATTTAAATGCTCTGTGACAGGAACTCCCAAAAGATCCAGAGCCATTCATGTCACCAGCACAATCCAGGGAGCTGGCTCTTAAAGAAGTTGCAACTTTGATTGCCTCCAGCAAAGAGAGAATATCTGAAAAAAAATGTGGCTACAGAGAAGTTACAATTGAATCCCATTTTTGTGGGTCTACAAGACCCTTTTTAATTCTTTTAACTTTTTAAATCATTTTAAATTGATTTTATTGAGGCATACATTTTTCTTGGCTCCCCTCCCTTCCTCTACCCTCCCTTTTTACCCTCTTCTATGCTCCCAATTTACTCAGGATATCTTGTCATTTTCTACATCACATGTAGATTAGAACCACATATGTCTCTCTTAGGGTCTTAATTTTTGTCAAAGTTCTCTGAGATTGTGAATTGTAGGCTCATTTTTCTTGGCTTTATGTCTAAAAGCCACATATGAGTAAGTACATATGATATTTGTATTTCTTGGTAAGGGTTACCTCTCTTAATATGATGTTTACCATATCTATCCATTTGCCTGCAAATTTCAAGATGTCATTTTTTTCTGTTGTTTTGCCTTGTTGACCATGTCCTTTGCTTTATAGAAGCTTCTCAGTTTCAGGAGGTTCCATTTATTAATTATTTCTCTCGGTGTCTGTGCTACTGGGGTTATATATAGGAAGTGGTCTCCCGTACCAATGCATTCAAGTGTACTTCCCACTTTCTCTTCTATGAGGTTCAGTGAAGTTGGTTTTATGTTGAGGTCTTTGATTCATCTGGACTTGAGTTTTGTGCATGGTGATAGATACTGCTCTATTTTCATTCTTCTATATGTTGATACCCAGTTATGCCAGTACCATTTGTTGAATATGCTTTCTTTTTTCCCATTTTATATTTTTTATTTCTTTGTCAAAAATCAGGTTTTCATAGTTGTGTGGATTAGTATATGGGTCTTTGATTTGGTTTCATTTGTTCTCCTTTCTGTGTTTTTTTTTCCCAAATAACAGGCTGTTTTCTATACTGTAACTCTGTAGTAGAGTTTGAAGTCAAGGATTGTGAAGCCTCCTGAAGTTCCTTCATTGTACAGGATTGTTTTGGCAATCGTGGGTTTATTTGCTTTTCCATATGAAGTTGAGTACTGTTCTTTTGAGGTCTGTAAAGATTTTTGCTGGGGTTTTGGTGGGTATTGCATTTAATGCATTACTTTTGGTAAAATGGTCATTTTTACTATGTTAATTAAACATGCCCAAGATCATGGGAGATCTTTCCATTTTCTGGTGTCGCCTTCAGTTTCTTTCTTCAATGATTTAAAGTTCTTGTCATGTAGATCTTCCACTTGTTTGGTTAGAGTCACTCTGAGATATTTTATGCTGTTTGTGGCTATAATGAAAGTTGATGTTTCTCTGATTTCTTTCTCAGCCCATTTATCATCTGTGTAAAGGAGGGCTACTAATTTTTTTGAGTTAATCTTGTATCCTGCTACATTACTGAAGGTGTTTATGAGTTGTAGAAGTTCCTTGGTAGAATTTTTGAATTCACTTATGTAAACTATCATATCTTCAGCAATAACGAGAGTTTGACTTCTTTTCTGACTTATATGCCCTTAATCTCCTTTTGTTGTCTTATTGCTCTAGCTTGAACCTCAAGTACTACGTTGACTAGATATGGAGAGAGTGGACAGTCTTGTCTTGTTCCTGATTTCAGCAGAATTGTTGTTAGTTTTTCTCCATTTAATTTGATGTTAACTGTTGGCTTGATGTATATTGCTTTTATTATATTTAGGTATGTTCCTTGTATCCCTGCTCTCTACAAGACCTTTATCATGAAGGGAAGTGGTATTTTGTCTAAGGCTTTTTCCACATCCAATGAGATAAACATGTGGTTTTCATTTCTCAGTTTATTTATATGGTGGATTACATTGACAGATTTTAGTATGTTGAACCATCCCTGCATCTCTGCGATGAAACCAACTTGATCATGGTGGATGATTTTTCTGATGTGTTCTTGATTTTATTTGCTGGTATTTTGTTGAGTATTTTTGCATCAATGCTCATGAGTGAGATTGTCCTGTAATTCTCTTTCTCAGTAAGGTCTTCATGTGGTTTAGGTATCAGGGTAATTGCAGACATGTAAAAAGAGTGTGACAATGTTCCTTCAGTTTCTATTGTGTGGAACAATTTTAGGAGTGTTGGTATTAGTTCTTCTTTGAAAATCTTGTAGAATTCTGTGCTGAAACCATCTGACCATTGGCCTTTTTTTTTGGTTTGGTTGCAAGACTTTTGATAACTGTTTCTATTTCTTTTTTAATATTTATTTATTTATTTATTTATTATGTATGCAATATTCTGTCTGTGTGTATGTCTGCAGGGCAGAAGAGGGTACCAGACCCCTTTACAGATGGTTGAGAGCCACCATGTGGTTGCTAGGAATTGAACTCAGGACTTTGGAAGAGCTCTTAACCACTGAGCCATCTCTCCAGCCCCTGTTTCTATTTCTTTGGCAGTTATATTTCTATTTAATTTGCTTATTCGGTCTTGATTTAATTTTGGTAAGTGATATTTATCCAGAAAATTGTCCTTTTAAGTTTTCCAATTTTGTGGAGTACAGGTTTTCAAAATATGACCTAATGATTCTCTGGATTTCCTCCATTTCTGTTGTCATGTCCCCTTTTCATTTCTGACTTTATGAATTTGGATATTCTTTCTCTGCCTTTTGGTTAGTTTGGATAAAAGTTTATCTATTTTGTTGATTTTCTGAAAGAACTGACTCTGTCTCATTTATTCTTTGAGAATAAATTTTCTTTGTCTTCATTTATTTTTTTGTACTTTTTCATTGTTTCTATTTTGTTGATCTCAGCTCTCAATTTGATTATTTCCTCCTGTCTAGTCCTCCTGAGTGAGTTTACTTCTTTCTGTTCTAAAGTTTCCAAATGTTCTGTTTATTCACTAGTGTGGGATTTTTCCAACTTCTTTATGTAGGCATTTAGTGCTATGAACTTTCCTCTTAACACTGCTTTCATTGTGTCCCATAAATTTGGGTATGTTTTGTGGTCTTTTCATTGAATTTTAGGAAGTCTTTCATTTCTTCCTTTATTTCTTTCTTGACCCACTCAGTTGAGCATTGTTTAATGAGTTTGTGGGCCCTCTGTAATTAGTGTTGTTATTGAATTCTAATTTTAAGCCATGGTGATCTGATAAGATACACGAGGTTATTCCATTTTTTTTGTATTTGTTGAGGCTTGTTTTGGTACTTAGTATGTGGTCAGTTTTTGAGAAGGTTCCATGAGGTGTTGAGAAGAATGTATTCTTTTATGTTTGGGTTGGATGTACTATGGATGTCTGTTAAGTCCATTTGACTCATAACATTTGTTAGTTCCCTTATTTCTCTGTTAATTTTCTGTCTGACAGACCAGTGGTGAGAGTGGGGTGTTGAAGTCTCTCACTATTAGTGTGTAGGGATTAAAGTGTGATTTAATTTTTAGTAGTGTTTCTTTTACATATGAGGGTGCCCTTGTATTTGGGGTATAGATATCCAGCACTGAGATTTCCTCTGATGGATTTTTCCTGTGACTAATATGAAATGTCCTTCTTTGTCTCTTTTGANTTTAGTAGTGTTTCTTTTACATATGAGGGTGCCCTTGTATTTGGGGTATAGATATCCAGCACTGAGATTTCCTCTGATGGATTTTTCCTGTGACTAATATGAAATGTCCTTCTTTGTCTCTTTTGATTGATTTTAGTTTGAAGTCTATTTTGTTAGATATTAGGATAGCTATGCCAGCTTGTTTCTTACATTCATTTGATTGGAAAACCTTTTCCAACCCTTTACTCTGAGGTGATGTTCATCTTTGAGGTTGAGGTGTGTTTCTTGTATACAGAAGAAGGATGGATCCTGTTTTTATATACAATCTGTTAGCCTGTGTGTTTTGGTAGGTGAGTGGAGTCCATTTATATTAAGAGATATTAATGACCAGTTGATGTAGATGGGTCATCTGTCTATGTATTACTTTCATCGGTTAATAAAGAAACTGCCTTGGCCTTTTGATAGGCCAGCCCTTAGGTAGGTGGAGTAGACAGAACAGGATTCTAGGAGAAAGAAAACCCAAGTCAGGCAGATGCCATGACTCTCCTCTCCGAGACAGACGCTGGTTAGAAACTTCCCAGTAAGCCACCACCTTGTAGTGCTACACAGATTATTAAAAATTGGTTAATCAAGATGTGAAAGTTAGCCAGTAAGAGGCTAGAGCTAATGGGCCAGGCAGTGTTCAAATGAATACAGTTTTCCATGTAATTATTTTGGGTAAAGCTAGCTGGTGGCCAGGAGCTGGATGGCAGGAAGTGGCCCGCTGCTCCTTCAACAACCAGTGATTGCCAGCTCTTGTTATTTTAGATTTCATTGTTGTGATGTTATTGTGTGTGTGTTTCCTTTCTTTGGGATTTGGTGATGTGAGATCATGTATTGTCTCTGTTTTTGTTGATGTATCCAACTTCTTTGGGTTGGAGTTTTCCTTCTAGTGCTTTGTGTATGACTGGGTTTGTGGCTATGTATTGGCTGAATCTGATTCTGCCATGGACTATCTTGTTTTGCCTTTTTCTGGTGATTGAAAGTTTTGCTGGGTATAGTGGTCTGGGCCAGCATCCATGGTCTCTTAATGTCTGCATAATGCTTGAGCAGGACTTTCTGGCTTTTATTTTCTCCATTGAGAATTTAGGTATAACTCTGATAGATCTGCCTTTATGTGTAACTCAGCCTTTTTCCTTTGCAGTTCTTAATATTCTTTCTTTATTCTGTTTGTTTAGTGTTTTGATTATTATGTGGCAAGAGAACTTTTTTTGATCCAGTCTATTTGGTGTTTTGTAAGCTTCTTGTATCTTCATAGGCATATCTTTCTTTAGGCTTGGAAAGTTTTCTTCTATGATTTCGTTAAATATATTTTCTGTGATTTTGAGTTGGACTTCTTCCCCTTCTTCTATACTTATTATTCTTAGGCTTGGTCTTTTCATGGTGCCCTATATTTCCTGGATATTTTGTGTTAAGCTTTTGTTAGATTCAATGTTTTCTTTTGCTGATGAATCTATTTCCTCTATTGTATCTTCAGCGCTTGAGTTTCTCCCTTCCATCTCTCATATTTTGCTTTTTATGCTTTCATTTGTGGTTCCTGATCATTTTCTCATAATTTCTGTTTCTATAATTTCCTCAGTTTGGGTTTCTTTATTGTCTCGACTGCAGTTTTCAAGTCTTGAATAGTTTCTTTCATCTGCTTAATTATTTTTTTTTTGGTTTTCTTTAATGGGGTTGTTGATTTCTTCCAATTTTTTGTTTGCCTTTTCCTCCATTTCTTTTAGGAATTTTTTCATTTTTTATAAGATCCTCAAACATTCTCCTACAGTATTTTTTAGATCCTTTTCTTCTGCTTCATCTATATTTGGTTGTTCAAGTCTTGCTGTTGTGAGGCTACTAGTTTTTATTGGTGTTATGTTGCTCTTTGTGTTTTTGCATATGTTCTTACCTTGTCTACTCACCTTTTTCTCTGATTGGTATAGTTAGAGTTGTCTGTGTCTCTGGTGATTAGTCTTCCAGGTGCCAGTGGACCCAAGGCTCAGATGGTTGGTCCTCATTGTGCTGTCAGGGCTACAATTTTGGTGATTCCATTGGGCACTTCATCTTCCTGGAGGTCCTTCAGCACTTCCCAGGGTTGCTTTGCTATACTGGGGGGTCATTTGGACCTGCTCTCATGGACGGTGCTTGCTTGGGGCTGTTTCTACTGAGGTTTCTGTCTTATGCCTGCTCTGGCAGAGGTTGTTAGGTCAGGCCTGCTACCTCAGAGGTCATTGATTCATGCCTGATCCCAAAGAGGTCTTTGTTTCAGGCCTGCTCCCTCTATGGTGGCACCCTTGTACCTGCTCCTGTGGAGGTTATTGTCTCAGGCCTGCTCCAGTGGGGGTTACTTGCTCAATCCTGCTCCTGTGGAGGTCACTGCTTCTGGCCTGCTCCAGTTGAGGAAGCTGACCCAGGCCTGTCTCACAGATGTCCCTGGCTTGGTGCCACACCTACACCGGCACCTGTGTATCAAAATGTCTCTATGGTGGGAGTCGGCGTCAGGTGAGGGGCGAGAGCTCCCTGCAGTGATACCCCCAGTGGATCCTTGGCAGTTGGCAGACTAACACTGCCAGACTCGCCTTCTCCTCAATCAATGAGTTCCTAGCCACGCTTTATTTGGTTTGTCTTTCTTTTCCTGTCTTCCTTATCTGTTATGGCTGATGCAGGATCCCTGTGCCAGGGACTTTGTGCTTCTGCTCAGAAGGATGCTTTTA
>LOEQ01002705.1:41400-52969 GCA_001685075.1 Bramus lutescens
AGTTTCTTTATTAACCAATGAAAGTAACGCATAGACAGATGACCCTCCTACAGGGTGTGGGGAGGGGGTGTGAGGGGAAGGTGACCATAACAGGAAGCATAGAAAGGCTCCCACAAGGTTCCCTGACCTTAATTACTTCCTGCTTGTAAACTTCAGTCTCAATTTGGAAGGCGCTGGAAGCGGCTTACCGTGTAACCTGGTCAGCTAGCGCAGAGCGTAGGGAGAAGTGAGGAGCAAGAGTTCAACAGCGCTCCTTCGGTTGACATCTGAGGGGCATTCACAGGTATTTCAAAGTCAAGCAAGGACTAAAGGAGTTGAGTCTGGACAGCCAAGGACCAAGCAAACACAAAGGACTGACTTTCACCGGCAAGGTCGGCCACATTGTCTTCATTTTCTGGCTTCACTCTGTAGAACACCCCAGCTTTGAGTTGTGGTGTTTGAGGAGGGGGTGCCTTGTCCGCCCCTAGTTCCACACTCTCCAGTGTCAGGTGCCAGGAAAAATGCATCTACAAGCTCAGTTCTGCCGTGCCTTGTGATGGAGCTGTCCCCGCAAGGAGGCAGGGACCGTGAGCCAGCACTTTATGGACTCCACACTCCGGACATCCGGTTCTATCCTCATAAAACACAGCTCTCACTGCAAAGGGAATATGAAATTGCTTATTGCTGGGCTAAGTGCGGATGAGCATGGCCTGGAATCGCTTGGTTAGCAGGATCAACTACAAAACTAGGGGGAGGGGGGAGGGGAGATGCTTGGTGGGTAAAGTGCTTGGCTTGCAAACATAAGGACCTGTGTGTGAGGTGTGAGGGCCTGAGTGTGACGGCCTGGGTATGACGGCCTGAGTGTGACGGCCTGAGTGTGAGGGCCTGGGTGTGAGGGCCTGGGTGTGAGAGCCTGAGTGTGAGAGCCTGGGTGTGAGGGCCTGGGTGTGAGGGCCTGGATGTGAGGGCCTGGGTGTGAGGGCCTGGGTGTGAGGGTCTGGGTGTGAGAGCCTGGGTGTGAGGGCCTGGGCATGAGGTCCTGGGTGTGCAGACCTGGGTGTCAGGGCCTGGGTGTGCAGACCTGGGTGTGAGGGCCTAAGTGTGCAGACCTGGGTGTGCAGACCTTAATGTGATGGCCTGTGTTCGATCTCAGAAACCAGATAAAATCACAGCTGTGGGGGAGGTGGAGAATTATATCCAGATCCCTAAGACAACTCAGCCAACCAGCTCACATACATCATACATTACACGTTTGCACACACTCATGCACACATCATACACACAGTCATACAGACACATACACACACATGCACATACACATCATACACAAACATCATAAACACATGTACACACACATCATACACACACACTCGCACATATGTGCATGCAGGTTTGGGGGCTGCACAGAACAGAACAGTGACCCCCAGTTCTGTGGTAATAACAATGAGACTGTTGATGTTTTCTTCCCATGTTTGATGCAAAACACAGCTCTCCCCTCAAAGGGCAAGACAGAAAATAAAATAGAAACTGCATGATAAAATATAGTTTCTTCTGGAGCCAAGTCTGAGCGGCTGTGTCCCTGGAACACAGATTCAGCTCACCCCAAGTTCCGTGTTGTAGCGTGGAAGCAGTTTCGTGAAATTTTTACGGTAACAGAACAAAGGTCTGTCATAAATCAAGACGTGTTCAAAGACATCAGAGAGGCGGTTTACAGCCACATGGTGAGATCTCAGCTGTAGCCTGGAAGCCAGTGCCCCTCTGTTCCTTTTGAGGCTGAAGCAATGAGACATGAAGGAAGGCCACCTTGCTACATAGATGCTAGGACCCCAACTCTGTGTAGGAAGATGAGAGAGAACCTGCTCATTCATTTTGTTGGCGGAAGCTAAGGGTGTGCCAGGGTAACACAAAGGAGAGCTGAGATTCAGAATGACTGACCTAATGGCCACGGAGCTGCCAGGCAGGGCGCAGAGGAGGACAGTAGATGGCAGAAGATGTCCCGAGAGCATTTGGCTCTGGATTTGCAGCATCCAACCCCTCCACAGCCAGTGAAGTTCTGATCAGTCCGTCAGCCTCACAGAAGGTTTAGTGTGAAGTGGTGGCTCCTCAGGGGCAGGGCTGGGAGGGTCACAAGGCCCTTGCTAGAGTCGCCATTCTCTTCTGCTGCCGGGGCTGCTCAGGGTCTGGGGGTGCTCGAGTGGGTGTGAGGTGGGAGTTGATGGGGTGGGAACTCCAGTGATGCACTCACCAAACCCCTGAAATCAGCCCAGTAAATAACTGCTCCGCCAAGATGAGCCTGGCTGGACTCAGTTCTTTGTTCTGTGGGTGAACAGACATAACACGTCTATTTCTGGACTTTCCTCAGCTAAGCACATTTTCCTCTCCTGTTGTGGGGTAGCTGCTGACGTTGCTGTGGAACCCTGAGGGGAAAGGGTGGATGACTAAGGAATTAAAGGCAGTCCTTTCAGGTGGGCCCAGAGGAAACAGCTTTTGACAGCTGCAGGAAGTGGCGGCATTTGCTGTTGTAGAGGCTGGAGAGCTACCTCCGAAGTAAAGGGCAGTTATCCCTTCTGCAGAGGACCCAGCTCAGCACCCAGAACCACCTGGGGTCACTCACAACCACCTGTAATTCCAGCTCCAGAGGATATGCTTCCCTCTTCTGGCTTCTGCAGGCACTGCACATGTTACACACACACACACACACACACACACACACCCCTTTAAAAACACAATTGTCACTATATAATGCTCCTTCATGAATGTACCTTATATATAGACCCTTGATACCCAAGCCCATACTTCATCTGTATGCTGACTACCTTCTTCTGCCATTTATCTGTGTGACCTTGGACAAGTGACTTCATTCCTCAGAGCCTCAGCTTGCCTGTGTATAACATGGTTCCAGAATCGTGGCTCGGGTTATAGAAGATATAGAAAACTTGGCATCCCATACCTGTAGTCATATCGCTGGCTGTCGTGTTCAGACCCCCTGGGCTTGTTGCTGTTGTAGTATAACAAAAAATAAAATAAATAAAAAAAATAGATGTCTATCTAAAAGGAACAAAATTACCTCTTGACCTGCTGTACAGATCCAGGAGCACTGTGTTGTTTGGGCTACAATTTTTCTCACATAGTAATGAGAGTTGAGGCTCTGTAGAACCCAAGCTTGTGGGAAAACTCTCTGAAGTGCCAAGTGTGATCTCTGCCTGCTCAGAGACGCATTCCTCTTCTGACCAAGGCCCTGGCTGCTTTGCAAAAGGAAGGGGGAGCTCAGATGTGATTACTTCACAGAAGGTATGGGCCGGGATCCCACACCAGGGCTTTCCAGTCCTTGAACTAAGGAGCCATAGTGTCCATGGGTCTCAGGGAGCTGTAGCCTCATGTGGTACAGTCCAAAGTTACTGAATGTGGGGATGGGGGTGGGCTGTGACTTGCAATCACTGTGTAGGAAGATGAGAGAGAACCTGCTCATTCATTTTGTTGGCCAAGATGCTCAGTACAGAAGCCAGAAATTGATGGGCATATAGTTTGTGTTAAAGCGGCTGAACTGTGGATAGTTGATTTTTAAAAATTCAGTTGAATATTATTATAAAGTTATGTCTTGGTATTACAAGAGACCATATGCATAAGATGGGCTGGATATAAATTAGTGAAATTCTTTCCTCTGAGTTGAAATACCCCTTCCTAGAGGGAGGAGGGAGGCCCGCAACACCTAAGACGCCTGGAAGCTTGGAGGAATCTCAAGACCCTGATCCGAGGCTGCATGACAGGAGGCAGTGTTGAGGGGTCCTGGATGTAGTGGCTCCTGGGCTGTGCTGGAAGATCCAGGGATGTGGATTTCATGTGTTGGGTGGGCTTCGAGTCACACATGCGCCTGGGACTGACCCCTCCAACCACATTCTTGTAAGCAGTCACAACCAGCTCCCTCGTTCATAAACTGTGCTGGCTAATAACGACTGTCAACCTGACAGGATCTACAGTTACCTAGGAGACTAACCCTGTGAGGCTCGGAGAGGGCAAATGACCTGAGCCCAGCATTCATCCCTGCTTCCTGTGGATGTCATGTGACCATCTGCCTCATGTTCCCACCATAACAGGCCCTCAAACTGTACCCTCAAACTGTGAGCTAAGGTCACCCCTTTCTACCTTAAGTTGTTTCTCTTGTGTGTCTAATTGCAGCGGAGAGTAACTCACAGCCAGGGGACATGGGTGGGGCCATCTCTTTCTGTGGCTCCTTGCATCCTGTCTAGAGGTGAATTGATGTTTGTTCTTGTAGAGGGGTGAGTTGATGTTTGTCCTTGTCTAGGGGGGAGTTGATGTTTGTCCCTGTCTAGAGGTAAGTTGATGTTTGTCCCTGTCTAGAGGTGAGTTGATGTTTGTCCCTGTCTAGAGGTGAGTTGATGTTTGTCCCTGTCTATGGGTGAGTTGATGTTTGTCCTTGTCTAGGGGTGAGTTGATGTTTGTCCTTATATAGGGGTGAGTTGATGTTTGCCCTTGTATAGGGGTGAGTTGATGTTTGTCCCTGTCTAGGGGTGAGTTGATGTTTGTCCCTGTCCAGGAGTGACCTGATATTTGTCCTTGTATAGGGGTGAGCTGATATTTGTCCTTGTGTAGGGGTGAGTTGATGTTTGTCCCTGTCTAGGGGTAAGTTGATGACTTCCCCAGGGAATGTCATGCAGCTGTTGAGTACAAATAATTGGATAAACAACCGGAGAAGAGCAACCAGTGGGGAGGGAGTGTCGCTCCCCTGACTATTAGTCCCTGTGAGGAGGATTGGTGGACAGTGGCAGAATTCAGTCAAGCAGGATCAGAGTAAAGACAGATCTAGTGGGTGAAAGATGACAACTGCT
This sequence comes from Bramus lutescens, assembly GCA_001685075.1. Taxonomy (NCBI): domain Eukaryota; kingdom Metazoa; phylum Chordata; class Mammalia; order Rodentia; family Cricetidae; genus Bramus; species Bramus lutescens. The sequence goes on from LOEQ01002705.1 coordinate 46,227, forward strand.
TGCTACACGATGGGCTGCAGCAGCTTTGTTTATCATCCTTTCAATCTGGGGGATCACCATGCAATTCCCACCATGCTAATGAGCACATTTCCAATTGGTCAGTATCACCATGCAATTCCCACCATGCTAATGAGTGCATTTCTGATTGGTCAGTATCACCATGCAGTTCCCACCATCCTATAAGACCATTTCTGATTGGTCAGTGCTGTATAGGGTGAGGAGGGAGCTGGAGGTAGAGACTAGGTTTCCAGACAACAGTTCTGTGGTAACACTTTTTGGTTAATTTAATTGGTAGCTCTACTCATTCTGTGATTTGACCAGCAAAGCATTGTGGTCTTCTTGTATACCATCATCTAGAAGTCTTCTGGTTTCTAAAATATGGCTTCCTCTCTATATCCCGCTTCCTAATAGTACAGTAAAGTCTGGGTGGGGGGATGTTGGAAGTTTCTTTTGTTCTGCAGCTCCTTTGAGCGAGGCACACACGATTCTTTTCACTGTGACTCCAATAGGAGCTGTGCGAAGTGTCACGCAAGGAGAACCAGACTTAATGCCATTTGGGTGAGATCCAGTGTCCTGGTCCAGGGCTGCGGATGGTAGGTACTGGGATTCTGACTGAGGCAATCTGAAGATGAAGCTGTTGAGTTCTAGAAAGAAAAACAGAACTCGGCAAGTGGGTTAAAAATACAGGGACCACACAAGGAGCAGACAGATGGCTGTGTGTGGCCCCAGGAAAGGAAGCAAATAGGACAGTTGTGTCTCCAAGCCTGTTCTCAAGTCCGCCAGCTAGCTATGGGAAGTACTTTCTCTCTCTCTCTCTCTCTCTCTATATATATATATATATGTGTGTGTGTGTGTGTGTGTGTGTGTGTGTGTGTGTGTGTCTCCTCTCCCTCCCTCTACCCTCTTTTTTCCTCCTCCCCCTCTCTCCCTTCTCCCCTCCTTCTCTCTTTCTCCCTCCTCCCCCCTCTCTCCCTCCTCTCTCCCTGTCTTTCCCTGTCTCCCTCTCCTCCTCTCTCTCGCTCCCTCCCTCTATCCCCCTCTCTCTCCTTCCTCCTCCTTTATTCTCCCTCTCTCTCTTCCTCCCTTCTTCCTTGTTGCTCTTTCTTTCTCTCTCTCCCTCCCTATCTCTCCTTCCTCTCTCCTCTCCTCTCCCCTCCCCCTCTCTCTTATTGGCGGGCTTGTCTCTGTCTTTTTACCAAGCTCCCAATGCTGCCTGGCAGATTTATATAGATGAGACATTTATCTTCAGAACCAGGGAGGTGCTTTCCTGGGTGGAAGTTAGTAAGCTGTCTAGAGACCTCAGCAATGCTGAAGGCCCGGAGATGAACTGATGTTATCCTGTAGGGCCTCAAGAACTCCTGAAACACAGGCATGACCCACTGATGTTCAGTGGCATAATTTAGCTCAGGCTGGCCTTAGGCTCTTTATATAGCTGAGGATGGCCTGAAGTTCTGACCCTCCTGGGTGCTGAGGTTCTGGGTGTCCAACAGTACACCTGATTTCTGCAGAGCTAGGATTTGAATCCAAGGTCTCCTGCACATGAGGCAAATACTCTCTCTGAGCTCCACCTGTGGACCCTCTAAAGTGACATTTGCACAAAAGAAATGTGCACCCCATTGTCCCTCCAAGGACACCACCAGTAGCGTGCTGACTTTGAGCGGAATCTCAACTTCTCCACAAGTGGGAACTCAGGCTGAGACTCAAACCAGAATGGAGGTCTCCTGATGCTCACTGTTTTCTTCCTGTGAAGGATGTGTGCGCCTTTCTTGACCATAAAGCCATGAGGGCACTTAACAAAAGCATGATCCCCGCTTCTCCGGGTGAGAGCAGTGACACACTTACAACCTTCCTGAGCAAGAAGATGCTGGCGAAGATGACTGGCAGCTTCGAGCCTTTGCTCTTCCTAAACAGGAATAGCTCTAAAAACACAGTATCTGGTGTCTGCGTTTCTATGATGCTTACTAAAACTGTGGGCAGTGCACCAGGCTGCAATTATCTTCCATACTATCCTGTATTCAGAGGCGTAGGTAGGGATTAACAACTCACAAAGACAATTTGGAATCAATACAGATATGCACCCTGGAATTTTCCCTTTCACTAGCAATAAGTATCAACAACTCTGCTGCTTCTCTGAGCTTTTAAGTTCTTGTTGGTTTAGGTTCCCATTCACAGTGTCCTGAAGATGCGGTTATTGTTAGCATCACCAACCTTCCCAGCATGCAATTTTTGGCTTAACTTTGTATGTGTGCCCATGTGTGTGCATATATGCGTGTATGGGTGTGCATGCATGTGTGGTTTTGAGAGCGTGTTATGGATGTATAAATAGGGGACGTGCATGCCTGTGCATGCACACATGTACATGTTCTCCTAAGCTACCCTCCATCTATTATTTTGAGACTATCTCTTGGTGAACCCGGAGCTCGCCAGGTGGCTAGCGTCGCTGACCAGTGGGCTGCAGGGATCCTCCTGTCTCTGCCACTCAGGGCTGGGGTTGCAGGCATGTTACCGAGCAGGACTTCCTAGCACCTCCTTGCATCTGAACAGCCAACATGTTATTCATTCTGCCATCTCCCCATACCCAGCCTATTTTTCTAATAGGAAGGAAGTGGTACCCACACCAGCAGATGGGTGTTACCTGAGAGTAGCAGTGAAACAAAATAGTTTAGATGAATTGTCCTTTGGGCCACCAACTCACACACACACACACACACACACACACTGACACAGAAACTTACTATTAATTATGAAAGCTCAGCCTATAGCTTAGGCTTGTCCCGCTAGCTCTTACAACTTAAATCAGGCCATTTCTATTAATCTGCGTGCTGCCACGTGGCTTGTGGCTTTTACCTCTTCCTCCTGCATGTCCTGCTTCCTCAGCATCCTTCTAACAACCCCGTCTTTCTTCTTCCCCATGACCTCTCTGCCCCACAAGTCCCACCTAACCTCTTCCTACCTAGCTCTTGGCCATTCTGCTCTTTATTAAACCAATCACAGTGACACATCTTCACGCCGTGTAAAGGAGTATTCTTCAGCATTTAACTCTTAGGGGGATGAACCATAGTATTGCTTTTTTTTAATGACAACTCGAAGATGCCAGACAAAATATGAAAATGAGCAGAGTTAAAGTATCTAAACCTCAGTCAGATCATGAGGAATACGACTCATCATATTGTCTTCATATCTTGCACATATGTGTGAGCATGTGCACCCGTGTGCTCGTATAGAAGCCAGAGATCAACATGAGTGTCTTCCTCAACAGTATCCACATTACTTTTTGAGACAAGGTCCCCCATGGAACGTGGAGCCCGCTGGTTGGCCCACAGGAGCTCAGGGAAAACCCCCAACCCCCCTCCCAGTGCACACCTCCCATCCCCCACCCTGTCTCTGTTCCTTGGATCCTGGGATTGTAGATACACGTGGCCACAGCCAACATTTCCTGTCAGTGCTTGGGATCCATCTCAGGTTGCCTTACCCACCCCAGCCTCCTGCCTCTGTTTTCAAGGTCAGATGATAATAGCATGCTGTTCAGTGGAGAAGCAGGGATGTGGGGCATCCTTAGAAAGGTACACAGGAATGTTCCCAAGTGTTGGGCATGCTCATTCTGATTGACCCTTTTCCTTACTCTATATTTTCTAAATTTCCATTAACTATAAAAATATCTTTATCTTATTTGCCTTTTTTTTTTTTGAGTCAGGATCTTGCTGAACAGCTCAGGCTGGCCTTGGCTCCTCATCTTCCTGCCTCAGCCTCCTGAATGTTGGTGTTACAGGTACCAAGTCTATTTGTTTAAAGACTGTAATAAAATGTGCTCACATGTTCCCTCCCCTCACTGCCTAGGGAGCGAATCTAGAGAAAGCCACAGAGTGTGAGGAGGAAGCTGGCATTAGGGAGGAGCCATGGCAGGGATGGGAAATGACCAGGCTTCTAGACCAGCTCCAGAGAATCGCACTGAGAGCTGATATCTTGGGAGGGAATCTGGGAGGGGGGCAGGGTAGGACTCCTCTGAACCACTTCCTATTTGTTTGTTTGTTTTACTTTTTAGAAAAGGTCTCACTGACTCCTGGCTAGTCTGGAGCTCACAGAGATCACCCTGCCTCTGCCTCCCAAGTGCTGGGATTAAAAGCATGCACAGGATGCTCACCTTGAACTACCTTGTCTTGAGCAGATATGCCCCTGCTGACAAGGCCGGCATTCTCTCTCCTCTAAGACCTCAGCTTGATAGGTGTGCCGTATACAGAACAAGGGACAGCTCGCCTTTGTTGGCTGTTACCCTTAGCCTTACTTCCATGCATGACCCCTGTTAAAAGTGGTGGTGGTGTGTGGTGCCCTTTGGTTAGGCATGATGGAGAGGAAGTTAGTCTTGTGTAATGAAGACCTGTATGAACCATGCCGAGAGGGTGAAGCCAGTTGAGAGAATGAAGCCTGTGAACCTGGAGACTTGGCACTGTCCAGGACAGCTCTCTATCCAGGGCCCCTCACAGCTTCTTCCTGTGTGCCATCTGAAGTGTTTATACCATCAGCAGCCCACTGGATCTAAGACATTGCCGTGCTCTTGAAGACACGGTCTAACAAGTGCGCCGAATTTCCCCCCAGTTGTGGGAAACGTACCTTCCCTTGCAAGACAACAGCTAGGGGCTGGTTTCATGTTGGAGTTAGAACGTGGCAGCTGTGTGTAGAGGACCCACTATGTGCCGGCCATGGAGGAGGCCTCTGGCACACAGTGGGAGCTGGGAGAATAGAGGTAGACCCAATAACAGCAAATCAAAAGAATGCCAAGAAAAGCAAACATGGTCTTGAAGAACTTGAGCCTCACATCGTGTGGTATGAACTGTAATGTGCCTCAGTTTCCACATCTATGAGCTGGAAACATGCTTATCTTATTGGTTCTGGGAATATCAAATGAACAGATGCATGTCAGGGGCTGGGCAGAGCGGCAAGGGGACATGGTTTGATCCTGGCTTGTGGAGACACACAGAGCAAGAATGGAGGGGCTTGGCTCTGGAGAGAGGCTAGGCTCTGGAGAGAGGCTATATGGTTAAGTGTCTCCAGCGGAACTTAGCAGCATGGGTACCCACGAGCTTGGGTACAAGCTTGGAGGCTTGGGGAGCCCCCCCATTCTCTTCAGTCTCTGTCTACAGCAGCACCCATGTGTGTTGGCAGCCATGTGGATGAGAAATTGGACCTGGCCCCTGTATGTAGGTGGCTCCCCTGGTATTGTTGACATTTTTGTTAATGGAATTGCTACTACTTTCATTAGCAAAGCAAATTGCTAAATGAACCACTTATAAGCTACTGTGAGCCTTGTTTACAGAAACCCCACAGCCTTGACTGGATTGAACAACAGTCAGCGTTGGTCATTGTGCTGTGGTGGCAGAGGGCCTGCCAAGTCTCTCGGGAACTACACAAAATATTTCCTTGACAGACTGAGTAATTTCAACACCATAAACTATCAAAGAGGAGAAGCTAACCAGTAAATGGTGTTAATCTTTAAAACATTTTGCAAAGGGAGAAGTGGCTTTTCAATGTTGTATTAGTTGTTGTTGTTGTGTGTGTGTGTGTGATGGCAGATGCAGGCATGCCATGGCACATGTGTAGAGGTCAGAAGACAGCTTGGTGGTGTCAGGTTCCTTCTTTCCACCACTGTGTGGGTTCTGGGGGTCAATCCCAGGTTACCTACCTAGTATTTTGCTGTACCAAGAATTGTCTTTTAATATATCGATTCTATATTCAATTTCTGATATTGTTGCTTCGATCATAATGTAACCCTCATTTTCCCTGTAAGTAAGTAGACTCTTTTTCAAAGGCTTATTTTTATTTTATGTGTGTGTGTGTGTATTTTGCATGCATGTACACATGTGCACCACGTGTGTGCAGTGCTTTCAGAGCCCACAGGAGGGTGTTGGGTCCCCTGGAACCGGAGTTAGAGATAGCTGTGGGCCACCGTGTGGTGCTGGGGGTGAGCCTGGGTCCTCCACAAGAGCAGCCAGCACTCTCAGCCGCTGCGACAGCTCTCTGGCCCTAAGCTTGGAATCTTGAGAGTGTTTCTGGGTTCTGAGGAGATGATATCCCATAATACACAGGCAGAAACTCCTCTTCCTGGCCTTATGCACAGACCCACCTGCTGCCCTGCCAGAAGCCCCTACTGTCTAGATTTATATCCCTCTTGACAGAACCTAGAGAGAAAAGCTCTCATTGTGTGGCAAACAGGTGTGATATGTTTTAACCAAAGATCAGAAGGATTTCAAATCTAGAGCAGTCATAGAAATGTAGCTCTGCAGAAATCCTTTAAAAATTATACTTTCAGCAAGGCTTAAACCATAACCAAATACCACATTTGAGCATAAACCTGAAATACAGGCTTCTTGTATTTGGCATGCCGAGCCTGGATTCATTTTGGTTCCACGTTATCCCATTCTCTCCCCGCTGCCCCACCCATGCAGGATATAGGGCGCTAACTTAAACGTCAGGTTTAGAAATGAAGGAGATCCGGGGCAAAAGGAAAGCAAGCCCCAGACAAATGACTAGATCGCGATTGTTCCGTTCGTATTTCGCCCCTGTTGGTTGTGGTACCGAAATTGTCTCTGCATACCACTGGCTCCTGGTCCATCCCAATTGCTTACTTCCTCAAGAGACAGTCAAGTGCCTCCCTCTGGACCAGTAGGAGGATCTGTGTGATGGTTAATTCTGTCAACTTGATGCAACCTAGAATGGCCTGGAGAGAGAGTCTCGGTTGGGTGTGGTGA